>CAXHKT010000134.1:0-17740 GCA_964017195.1 Siderastrea radians
AAGCTAACCAGTTCCGCAGCTCGCTAACTCTTTCCGCTCAGTGAAACAAGTGCTCAGTTGTGCCTGCCAACGCGCAACGCGTTTAAGCTGACGTTTTGTTTCTCGACTGAACTAACACAAGCGGGCCTTTATTTTGCCGCGGTAAAAAGGCACCTTATTCAGCGAGACAAAAAACTCTGTTCTGCAGCTCAGTCAAACAAGCTCTTGTGCGTGCCTGGCACCAGAGACAGGCCCAAAACGGTTTGAAGCTGACGTTTCTCTGAACAAGCGGGCCTTTTGGAGCGCTAAACAGTGAAAGATTTCTTTTCTAGAGCCAAAAACAAGCCGCGTTTTGAAGCTAACCAGTTCCGCAGCTCGCTAACTCTTTCCGCTCAGTGAAACAAGTGCTCAGTTGTGGCTGCCAACGCGCAACGCGTTTAAGCTGACGTTTTGTTTCTCGACTGAACTAACACAAGCGGGCCTTTATTTTGCCGCGGTAAAAAGGCACCTTATTCAGCGAGACAAAAAACTCTGTTCTGCAGCTCAGTCAAACAAGCTCTTGTGCGTGCCTGGCACCAGAGACAGGCCCAAAACGGTTTGAAGCTGACGTTTCTCTGAACAAGCGGGCCTTTTGGAGCGCTAAACAGTGAAAGATTTCTTTTCTAGAGCCAAAAACAAGCCGCGTTTTGAAGCTAACCAGTTCCGCAGCTCGCTAACTCTTTCCGCTCAGTGAAACAAGTGCTCAGTTGTGGCTGCCAACGCGCAACGCGTTTAAGCTGACGTTTTGTTTCTCGACTGAACTAACACAAGCGGGCCTTTATTTTGCCGCGGTAAAAAGGCACCTTATTCAGCGAGACAAAAAACTCTGTTCTGCAGCTCAGTCAAACAAGCTCTTGTGCGTGCCTGGCACCAGAGACAGGCCCAAAACGGTTTGAAGCTGACGTTTCTCTGAACAAGCGGGCCTTTTGGAGCGCTAAACAGTGAAAGATTTCTTTTCTAGAGCCAAAAACAAGCCGCGTTTTGAAGCTAACCAGTTCCGCAGCTCGCTAACTCTTTCCGCTCAGTGAAACAAGTGCTCAGTTGTGGCTGCCAACGCGCAACGCGTTTAAGCTGACGTTTTGTTTCTCGACTGAACTAACACAAGCGGGCCTTTATTTTGCCGCGGTAAAAAGGCACCTTATTCAGCGAGACAAAAAACTCTGTTCTGCAGCTCAGTCAAACAAGCTCTTGTGCGTGCCTGGCACCAGAGACAGGCCCAAAACGGTTTGAAGCTGACGTTTCTCTGAACAAGCGGGCCTTTTGGAGCGCTAAACAGTGAAAGATTTCTTTTCTAGAGCCAAAAACAAGCCGCGTTTTGAAGCTAACCAGTTCCGCAGCTCGCTAACTCTTTCCGCTCAGTGAAACAAGTGCTCAGTTGTGGCTGCCAACGCGCAACGCGTTTAAGCTGACGTTTTGTTTCTCGACTGAACTAACACAAGCGGGCCTTTATTTTGCCGCGGTAAAAAGGCACCTTATTCAGCGAGACAAAAAACTCTGTTCTGCAGCTCAGTCAAACAAGCTCTTGTGCGTGCCTGGCACCAGAGACAGGCCCAAAACGGTTTGAAGCTGACGTTTCTCTGAACAAGCGGGCCTTTTGGAGCGCTAAACAGTGAAAGATTTCTTTTCTAGAGCCAAAAACAAGCCGCGTTTTGAAGCTAACCAGTTCCGCAGCTCGCTAACTCTTTCCGCTCAGTGAAACAAGTGCTCAGTTGTGGCTGCCAACGCGCAACGCGTTTAAGCTGACGTTTTGTTTCTCGACTGAACTAACACAAGCGGGCCTTTATTTTGCCGCGGTAAAAAGGCACCTTATTCAGCGAGACAAAAAACTCTGTTCTGCAGCTCAGTCAAACAAGCTCTTGTGCGTGCCTGGCACCAGAGACAGGCCCAAAACGGTTTGAAGCTGACGTTTCTCTGAACAAGCGGGCCTTTTGGAGCGCTAAACAGTGAAAGATTTCTTTTCTAGAGCCAAAAACAAGCCGCGTTTTGAAGCTAACCAGTTCCGCAGCTCGCTAACTCTTTCCGCTCAGTGAAACAAGTGCTCAGTTGTGGCTGCCAACGCGCAACGCGTTTAAGCTGACGTTTTGTTTCTCGACTGAACTAACACAAGCGGGCCTTTATTTTGCCGCGGTAAAAAGGCACCTTATTCAGCGAGACAAAAAACTCTGTTCTGCAGCTCAGTCAAACAAGCTCTTGTGCGTGCCTGGCACCAGAGACAGGCCCAAAACGGTTTGAAGCTGACGTTTCTCTGAACAAGCGGGCCTTTTGGAGCGCTAAACAGTGAAAGATTTCTTTTCTAGAGCCAAAAACAAGCCGCGTTTTGAAGCTAACCAGTTCCGCAGCTCGCTAACTCTTTCCGCTCAGTGAAACAAGTGCTCAGTTGTGCCTGCCAACGCGCAACGCGTTTAAGCTGACGTTTTGTTTCTCGACTGAACTAACACAAGCGGGCCTTTATTTTGCCGCGGTAAAAAGGCACCTTATTCAGCGAGACAAAAAACTCTGTTCTGCAGCTCAGTCAAACAAGCTCTTGTGCGTGCCTGGCACCAGAGACAGGCCCAAAACGGTTTGAAGCTGACATTTCTCTGAACAAGCGGGCCTTTTGGAGCGCTAAACAGTGAAAGATTTCTTTTCTAGAGCCAAAAACAAGCCGCGTTTTGAAGCTAACCAGTTCCGCAGCTCGCTAACTCTTTCCGCTCAGTGAAACAAGTGCTCAGTTGTGCCTGCCAACGCGCAACGCGTTTAAGCTGACGTTTTGTTTCTCGACTGAACTAACACAAGCGGGCCTTTATTTTGCCGCGGTAAAAAGGCACCTTATTCAGCGAGACAAAAAACTCTGTTCTGCAGCTCAGTCAAACAAGCTCTTGTGCGTGCCTGGCACCAGAGACAGGCCCAAAACGGTTTGAAGCTGACGTTTCTCTGAACAAGCGGGCCTTTTGGAGCGCTAAACAGTGAAAGATTTCTTTTCTAGAGCCAAAAACAAGCCGCGTTTTGAAGCTAACCAGTTCCGCAGCTCGCTAACTCTTTCCGCTCAGTGAAACAAGTGCTCAGTTGTGGCTGCCAACGCGCAACGCGTTTAAGCTGACGTTTTGTTTCTCGACTGAACTAACACAAGCGGGCCTTTATTTTGCCGCGGTAAAAAGGCACCTTATTCAGCGAGACAAAAAACTCTGTTCTGCAGCTCAGTCAAACAAGCTCTTGTGCGTGCCTGGCACCAGAGACAGGCCCAAAACGGTTTGAAGCTGACGTTTCTCTGAACAAGCGGGCCTTTTGGAGCGCTAAACAGTGAAAGATTTCTTTTCTAGAGCCAAAAACAAGCCGCGTTTTGAAGCTAACCAGTTCCGCAGCTCGCTAACTCTTTCCGCTCAGTGAAACAAGTGCTCAGTTGTGGCTGCCAACGCGCAACGCGTTTAAGCTGACGTTTTGTTTCTCGACTGAACTAACACAAGCGGGCCTTTATTTTGCCGCGGTAAAAAGGCACCTTATTCAGCGAGACAAAAAACTCTGTTCTGCAGCTCAGTCAAACAAGCTCTTGTGCGTGCCTGGCACCAGAGACAGGCCCAAAACGGTTTGAAGCTGACGTTTCTCTGAACAAGCGGGCCTTTTGGAGCGCTAAACAGTGAAAGATTTCTTTTCTAGAGCCAAAAACAAGCCGCGTTTTGAAGCTAACCAGTTCCGCAGCTCGCTAACTCTTTCCGCTCAGTGAAACAAGTGCTCAGTTGTGCCTGCCAACGCGCAACGCGTTTAAGCTGACGTTTTGTTTCTCGACTGAACTAACACAAGCGGGCCTTTATTTTGCCGCGGTAAAAAGGCACCTTATTCAGCGAGACAAAAAACTCTGTTCTGCAGCTCAGTCAAACAAGCTCTTGTGCGTGCCTGGCACCAGAGACAGGCCCAAAACGGTTTGAAGCTGACGTTTCTCTGAACAAGCGGGCCTTTTGGAGCGCTAAACAGTGAAAGATTTCTTTTCTAGAGCCAAAAACAAGCCGCGTTTTGAAGCTAACCAGTTCCGCAGCTCGCTAACTCTTTCCGCTCAGTGAAACAAGTGCTCAGTTGTGGCTGCCAACGCGCAACGCGTTTAAGCTGACGTTTTGTTTCTCGACTGAACTAACACAAGCGGGCCTTTATTTTGCCGCGGTAAAAAGGCACCTTATTCAGCGAGACAAAAAACTCTGTTCTGCAGCTCAGTCAAACAAGCTCTTGTGCGTGCCTGGCACCAGAGACAGGCCCAAAACGGTTTGAAGCTGACGTTTCTCTGAACAAGCGGGCCTTTTGGAGCGCTAAACAGTGAAAGATTTCTTTTCTAGAGCCAAAAACAAGCCGCGTTTTGAAGCTAACCAGTTCCGCAGCTCGCTAACTCTTTCCGCTCAGTGAAACAAGTGCTCAGTTGTGGCTGCCAACGCGCAACGCGTTTAAGCTGACGTTTTGTTTCTCGACTGAACTAACACAAGCGGGCCTTTATTTTGCCGCGGTAAAAAGGCACCTTATTCAGCGAGACAAAAAACTCTGTTCTGCAGCTCAGTCAAACAAGCTCTTGTGCGTGCCTGGCACCAGAGACAGGCCCAAAACGGTTTGAAGCTGACGTTTCTCTGAACAAGCGGGCCTTTTGGAGCGCTAAACAGTGAAAGATTTCTTTTCTAGAGCCAAAAACAAGCCGCGTTTTGAAGCTAACCAGTTCCGCAGCTCGCTAACTCTTTCCGCTCAGTGAAACAAGTGCTCAGTTGTGGCTGCCAACGCGCAACGCGTTTAAGCTGACGTTTTGTTTCTCGACTGAACTAACACAAGCGGGCCTTTATTTTGCCGCGGTAAAAAGGCACCTTATTCAGCGAGACAAAAAACTCTGTTCTGCAGCTCAGTCAAACAAGCTCTTGTGCGTGCCTGGCACCAGAGACAGGCCCAAAACGGTTTGAAGCTGACGTTTCTCTGAACAAGCGGGCCTTTTGGAGCGCTAAACAGTGAAAGATTTCTTTTCTAGAGCCAAAAACAAGCCGCGTTTTGAAGCTAACCAGTTCCGCAGCTCGCTAACTCTTTCCGCTCAGTGAAACAAGTGCTCAGTTGTGGCTGCCAACGCGCAACGCGTTTAAGCTGACGTTTTGTTTCTCGACTGAACTAACACAAGCGGGCCTTTATTTTGCCGCGGTAAAAAGGCACCTTATTCAGCGAGACAAAAAACTCTGTTCTGCAGCTCAGTCAAACAAGCTCTTGTGCGTGCCTGGCACCAGAGACAGGCCCAAAACGGTTTGAAGCTGACGTTTCTCTGAACAAGCGGGCCTTTTGGAGCGCTAAACAGTGAAAGATTTCTTTTCTAGAGCCAAAAACAAGCCGCGTTTTGAAGCTAACCAGTTCCGCAGCTCGCTAACTCTTTCCGCTCAGTGAAACAAGTGCTCAGTTGTGGCTGCCAACGCGCAACGCGTTTAAGCTGACGTTTTGTTTCTCGACTGAACTAACACAAGCGGGCCTTTATTTTGCCGCGGTAAAAAGGCACCTTATTCAGCGAGACAAAAAACTCTGTTCTGCAGCTCAGTCAAACAAGCTCTTGTGCGTGCCTGGCACCAGAGACAGGCCCAAAACGGTTTGAAGCTGACGTTTCTCTGAACAAGCGGGCCTTTTGGAGCGCTAAACAGTGAAAGATTTCTTTTCTAGAGCCAAAAACAAGCCGCGTTTTGAAGCTAACCAGTTCCGCAGCTCGCTAACTCTTTCCGCTCAGTGAAACAAGTGCTCAGTTGTGGCTGCCAACGCGCAACGCGTTTAAGCTGACGTTTTGTTTCTCGACTGAACTAACACAAGCGGGCCTTTATTTTGCCGCGGTAAAAAGGCACCTTATTCAGCGAGACAAAAAACTCTGTTCTGCAGCTCAGTCAAACAAGCTCTTGTGCGTGCCTGGCACCAGAGACAGGCCCAAAACGGTTTGAAGCTGACGTTTCTCTGAACAAGCGGGCCTTTTGGAGCGCTAAACAGTGAAAGATTTCTTTTCTAGAGCCAAAAACAAGCCGCGTTTTGAAGCTAACCAGTTCCGCAGCTCGCTAACTCTTTCCGCTCAGTGAAACAAGTGCTCAGTTGTGGCTGCCAACGCGCAACGCGTTTAAGCTGACGTTTTGTTTCTCGACTGAACTAACACAAGCGGGCCTTTATTTTGCCGCGGTAAAAAGGCACCTTATTCAGCGAGACAAAAAACTCTGTTCTGCAGCTCAGTCAAACAAGCTCTTGTGCGTGCCTGGCACCAGAGACAGGCCCAAAACGGTTTGAAGCTGACGTTTCTCTGAACAAGCGGGCCTTTTGGAGCGCTAAACAGTGAAAGATTTCTTTTCTAGAGCCAAAAACAAGCCGCGTTTTGAAGCTAACCAGTTCCGCAGCTCGCTAACTCTTTCCGCTCAGTGAAACAAGTGCTCAGTTGTGGCTGCCAACGCGCAACGCGTTTAAGCTGACGTTTTGTTTCTCGACTGAACTAACACAAGCGGGCCTTTATTTTGCCGCGGTAAAAAGGCACCTTATTCAGCGAGACAAAAAACTCTGTTCTGCAGCTCAGTCAAACAAGCTCTTGTGCGTGCCTGGCACCAGAGACAGGCCCAAAACGGTTTGAAGCTGACGTTTCTCTGAACAAGCGGGCCTTTTGGAGCGCTAAACAGTGAAAGATTTCTTTTCTAGAGCCAAAAACAAGCCGCGTTTTGAAGCTAACCAGTTCCGCAGCTCGCTAACTCTTTCCGCTCAGTGAAACAAGTGCTCAGTTGTGGCTGCCAACGCGCAACGCGTTTAAGCTGACGTTTTGTTTCTCGACTGAACTAACACAAGCGGGCCTTTATTTTGCCGCGGTAAAAAGGCACCTTATTCAGCGAGACAAAAAACTCTGTTCTGCAGCTCAGTCAAACAAGCTCTTGTGCGTGCCTGGCACCAGAGACAGGCCCAAAACGGTTTGAAGCTGACGTTTCTCTGAACAAGCGGGCCTTTTGGAGCGCTAAACAGTGAAAGATTTCTTTTCTAGAGCCAAAAACAAGCCGCGTTTTGAAGCTAACCAGTTCCGCAGCTCGCTAACTCTTTCCGCTCAGTGAAACAAGTGCTCAGTTGTGGCTGCCAACGCGCAACGCGTTTAAGCTGACGTTTTGTTTCTCGACTGAACTAACACAAGCGGGCCTTTATTTTGCCGCGGTAAAAAGGCACCTTATTCAGCGAGACAAAAAACTCTGTTCTGCAGCTCAGTCAAACAAGCTCTTGTGCGTGCCTGGCACCAGAGACAGGCCCAAAACGGTTTGAAGCTGACGTTTCTCTGAACAAGCGGGCCTTTTGGAGCGCTAAACAGTGAAAGATTTCTTTTCTAGAGCCAAAAACAAGCCGCGTTTTGAAGCTAACCAGTTCCGCAGCTCGCTAACTCTTTCCGCTCAGTGAAACAAGTGCTCAGTTGTGGCTGCCAACGCGCAACGCGTTTAAGCTGACGTTTTGTTTCTCGACTGAACTAACACAAGCGGGCCTTTATTTTGCCGCGGTAAAAAGGCACCTTATTCAGCGAGACAAAAAACTCTGTTCTGCAGCTCAGTCAAACAAGCTCTTGTGCGTGCCTGGCACCAGAGACAGGCCCAAAACGGTTTGAAGCTGACGTTTCTCTGAACAAGCGGGCCTTTTGGAGCGCTAAACAGTGAAAGATTTCTTTTCTAGAGCCAAAAACAAGCCGCGTTTTGAAGCTAACCAGTTCCGCAGCTCGCTAACTCTTTCCGCTCAGTGAAACAAGTGCTCAGTTGTGGCTGCCAACGCGCAACGCGTTTAAGCTGACGTTTTGTTTCTCGACTGAACTAACACAAGCGGGCCTTTATTTTGCCGCGGTAAAAAGGCACCTTATTCAGCGAGACAAAAAACTCTGTTCTGCAGCTCAGTCAAACAAGCTCTTGTGCGTGCCTGGCACCAGAGACAGGCCCAAAACGGTTTGAAGCTGACGTTTCTCTGAACAAGCGGGCCTTTTGGAGCGCTAAACAGTGAAAGATTTCTTTTCTAGAGCCAAAAACAAGCCGCGTTTTGAAGCTAACCAGTTCCGCAGCTCGCTAACTCTTTCCGCTCAGTGAAACAAGTGCTCAGTTGTGGCTGCCAACGCGCAACGCGTTTAAGCTGACGTTTTGTTTCTCGACTGAACTAACACAAGCGGGCCTTTATTTTGCCGCGGTAAAAAGGCACCTTATTCAGCGAGACAAAAAACTCTGTTCTGCAGCTCAGTCAAACAAGCTCTTGTGCGTGCCTGGCACCAGAGACAGGCCCAAAACGGTTTGAAGCTGACGTTTCTCTGAACAAGCGGGCCTTTTGGAGCGCTAAACAGTGAAAGATTTCTTTTCTAGAGCCAAAAACAAGCCGCGTTTTGAAGCTAACCAGTTCCGCAGCTCGCTAACTCTTTCCGCTCAGTGAAACAAGTGCTCAGTTGTGGCTGCCAACGCGCAACGCGTTTAAGCTGACGTTTTGTTTCTCGACTGAACTAACACAAGCGGGCCTTTATTTTGCCGCGGTAAAAAGGCACCTTATTCAGCGAGACAAAAAACTCTGTTCTGCAGCTCAGTCAAACAAGCTCTTGTGCGTGCCTGGCACCAGAGACAGGCCCAAAACGGTTTGAAGCTGACGTTTCTCTGAACAAGCGGGCCTTTTGGAGCGCTAAACAGTGAAAGATTTCTTTTCTAGAGCCAAAAACAAGCCGCGTTTTGAAGCTAACCAGTTCCGCAGCTCGCTAACTCTTTCCGCTCAGTGAAACAAGTGCTCAGTTGTGGCTGCCAACGCGCAACGCGTTTAAGCTGACGTTTTGTTTCTCGACTGAACTAACACAAGCGGGCCTTTATTTTGCCGCGGTAAAAAGGCACCTTATTCAGCGAGACAAAAAACTCTGTTCTGCAGCTCAGTCAAACAAGCTCTTGTGCGTGCCTGGCACCAGAGACAGGCCCAAAACGGTTTGAAGCTGACGTTTCTCTGAACAAGCGGGCCTTTTGGAGCGCTAAACAGTGAAAGATTTCTTTTCTAGAGCCAAAAACAAGCCGCGTTTTGAAGCTAACCAGTTCCGCAGCTCGCTAACTCTTTCCGCTCAGTGAAACAAGTGCTCAGTTGTGGCTGCCAACGCGCAACGCGTTTAAGCTGACGTTTTGTTTCTCGACTGAACTAACACAAGCGGGCCTTTATTTTGCCGCGGTAAAAAGGCACCTTATTCAGCGAGACAAAAAACTCTGTTCTGCAGCTCAGTCAAACAAGCTCTTGTGCGTGCCTGGCACCAGAGACAGGCCCAAAACGGTTTGAAGCTGACGTTTCTCTGAACAAGCGGGCCTTTTGGAGCGCTAAACAGTGAAAGATTTCTTTTCTAGAGCCAAAAACAAGCCGCGTTTTGAAGCTAACCAGTTCCGCAGCTCGCTAACTCTTTCCGCTCAGTGAAACAAGTGCTCAGTTGTGGCTGCCAACGCGCAACGCGTTTAAGCTGACGTTTTGTTTCTCGACTGAACTAACACAAGCGGGCCTTTATTTTGCCGCGGTAAAAAGGCACCTTATTCAGCGAGACAAAAAACTCTGTTCTGCAGCTCAGTCAAACAAGCTCTTGTGCGTGCCTGGCACCAGAGACAGGCCCAAAACGGTTTGAAGCTGACGTTTCTCTGAACAAGCGGGCCTTTTGGAGCGCTAAACAGTGAAAGATTTCTTTTCTAGAGCCAAAAACAAGCCGCGTTTTGAAGCTAACCAGTTCCGCAGCTCGCTAACTCTTTCCGCTCAGTGAAACAAGTGCTCAGTTGTGGCTGCCAACGCGCAACGCGTTTAAGCTGACGTTTTGTTTCTCGACTGAACTAACACAAGCGGGCCTTTATTTTGCCGCGGTAAAAAGGCACCTTATTCAGCGAGACAAAAAACTCTGTTCTGCAGCTCAGTCAAACAAGCTCTTGTGCGTGCCTGGCACCAGAGACAGGCCCAAAACGGTTTGAAGCTGACGTTTCTCTGAACAAGCGGGCCTTTTGGAGCGCTAAACAGTGAAAGATTTCTTTTCTAGAGCCAAAAACAAGCCGCGTTTTGAAGCTAACCAGTTCCGCAGCTCGCTAACTCTTTCCGCTCAGTGAAACAAGTGCTCAGTTGTGGCTGCCAACGCGCAACGCGTTTAAGCTGACGTTTTGTTTCTCGACTGAACTAACACAAGCGGGCCTTTATTTTGCCGCGGTAAAAAGGCACCTTATTCAGCGAGACAAAAAACTCTGTTCTGCAGCTCAGTCAAACAAGCTCTTGTGCGTGCCTGGCACCAGAGACAGGCCCAAAACGGTTTGAAGCTGACGTTTCTCTGAACAAGCGGGCCTTTTGGAGCGCTAAACAGTGAAAGATTTCTTTTCTAGAGCCAAAAACAAGCCGCGTTTTGAAGCTAACCAGTTCCGCAGCTCGCTAACTCTTTCCGCTCAGTGAAACAAGTGCTCAGTTGTGGCTGCCAACGCGCAACGCGTTTAAGCTGACGTTTTGTTTCTCGACTGAACTAACACAAGCGGGCCTTTATTTTGCCGCGGTAAAAAGGCACCTTATTCAGCGAGACAAAAAACTCTGTTCTGCAGCTCAGTCAAACAAGCTCTTGTGCGTGCCTGGCACCAGAGACAGGCCCAAAACGGTTTGAAGCTGACGTTTCTCTGAACAAGCGGGCCTTTTGGAGCGCTAAACAGTGAAAGATTTCTTTTCTAGAGCCAAAAACAAGCCGCGTTTTGAAGCTAACCAGTTCCGCAGCTCGCTAACTCTTTCCGCTCAGTGAAACAAGTGCTCAGTTGTGGCTGCCAATGCGCAACGCGTTTAAGCTGACGTTTTGTTTCTCGACTGAACTAACACAAGCGGGCCTTTATTTTGCCGCGGTAAAAAGGCACCTTATTCAGCGAGACAAAAAACTCTGTTCTGCAGCTCAGTCAAACAAGCTCTTGTGCGTGCCTGGCACCAGAGACAGGCCCAAAACGGTTTGAAGCTGACGTTTCTCTGAACAAGCGGGCCTTTTGGAGCGCTAAACAGTGAAAGATTTCTTTTCTAGAGCCAAAAACAAGCCGCGTTTTGAAGCTAACCAGTTCCGCAGCTCGCTAACTCTTTCCGCTCAGTGAAACAAGTGCTCAGTTGTGGCTGCCAACGCGCAACGCGTTTAAGCTGACGTTTTGTTTCTCGACTGAACTAACACAAGCGGGCCTTTATTTTGCCGCGGTAAAAAGGCACCTTATTCAGCGAGACAAAAAACTCTGTTCTGCAGCTCAGTCAAACAAGCTCTTGTGCGTGCCTGGCACCAGAGACAGGCCCAAAACGGTTTGAAGCTGACGTTTCTCTGAACAAGCGGGCCTTTTGGAGCGCTAAACAGTGAAAGATTTCTTTTCTAGAGCCAAAAACAAGCCGCGTTTTGAAGCTAACCAGTTCCGCAGCTCGCTAACTCTTTCCGCTCAGTGAAACAAGTGCTCAGTTGTGGCTGCCAACGCGCAACGCGTTTAAGCTGACGTTTTGTTTCTCGACTGAACTAACACAAGCGGGCCTTTATTTTGCCGCGGTAAAAAGGCACCTTATTCAGCGAGACAAAAAACTCTGTTCTGCAGCTCAGTCAAACAAGCTCTTGTGCGTGCCTGGCACCAGAGACAGGCCCAAAACGGTTTGAAGCTGACGTTTCTCTGAACAAGCGGGCCTTTTGGAGCGCTAAACAGTGAAAGATTTCTTTTCTAGAGCCAAAAACAAGCCGCGTTTTGAAGCTAACCAGTTCCGCAGCTCGCTAACTCTTTCCGCTCAGTGAAACAAGTGCTCAGTTGTGGCTGCCAACGCGCAACGCGTTTAAGCTGACGTTTTGTTTCTCGACTGAACTAACACAAGCGGGCCTTTATTTTGCCGCGGTAAAAAGGCACCTTATTCAGCGAGACAAAAAACTCTGTTCTGCAGCTCAGTCAAACAAGCTCTTGTGCGTGCCTGGCACCAGAGACAGGCCCAAAACGGTTTGAAGCTGACGTTTCTCTGAACAAGCGGGCCTTTTGGAGCGCTAAACAGTGAAAGATTTCTTTTCTAGAGCCAAAAACAAGCCGCGTTTTGAAGCTAACCAGTTCCGCAGCTCGCTAACTCTTTCCGCTCAGTGAAACAAGTGCTCAGTTGTGGCTGCCAACGCGCAACGCGTTTAAGCTGACGTTTTGTTTCTCGACTGAACTAACACAAGCGGGCCTTTATTTTGCCGCGGTAAAAAGGCACCTTATTCAGCGAGACAAAAAACTCTGTTCTGCAGCTCAGTCAAACAAGCTCTTGTGCGTGCCTGGCACCAGAGACAGGCCCAAAACGGTTTGAAGCTGACGTTTCTCTGAACAAGCGGGCCTTTTGGAGCGCTAAACAGTGAAAGATTTCTTTTCTAGAGCCAAAAACAAGCCGCGTTTTGAAGCTAACCAGTTCCGCAGCTCGCTAACTCTTTCCGCTCAGTGAAACAAGTGCTCAGTTGTGGCTGCCAACGCGCAACGCGTTTAAGCTGACGTTTTGTTTCTCGACTGAACTAACACAAGCGGGCCTTTATTTTGCCGCGGTAAAAAGGCACCTTATTCAGCGAGACAAAAAACTCTGTTCTGCAGCTCAGTCAAACAAGCTCTTGTGCGTGCCTGGCACCAGAGACAGGCCCAAAACGGTTTGAAGCTGACGTTTCTCTGAACAAGCGGGCCTTTTGGAGCGCTAAACAGTGAAAGATTTCTTTTCTAGAGCCAAAAACAAGCCGCGTTTTGAAGCTAACCAGTTCCGCAGCTCGCTAACTCTTTCCGCTCAGTGAAACAAGTGCTCAGTTGTGGCTGCCAACGCGCAACGCGTTTAAGCTGACGTTTTGTTTCTCGACTGAACTAACACAAGCGGGCCTTTATTTTGCCGCGGTAAAAAGGCACCTTATTCAGCGAGACAAAAAACTCTGTTCTGCAGCTCAGTCAAACAAGCTCTTGTGCGTGCCTGGCACCAGAGACAGGCCCAAAACGGTTTGAAGCTGACGTTTCTCTGAACAAGCGGGCCTTTTGGAGCGCTAAACAGTGAAAGATTTCTTTTCTAGAGCCAAAAACAAGCCGCGTTTTGAAGCTAACCAGTTCCGCAGCTCGCTAACTCTTTCCGCTCAGTGAAACAAGTGCTCAGTTGTGGCTGCCAACGCGCAACGCGTTTAAGCTGACGTTTTGTTTCTCGACTGAACTAACACAAGCGGGCCTTTATTTTGCCGCGGTAAAAAGGCACCTTATTCAGCGAGACAAAAAACTCTGTTCTGCAGCTCAGTCAAACAAGCTCTTGTGCGTGCCTGGCACCAGAGACAGGCCCAAAACGGTTTGAAGCTGACGTTTCTCTGAACAAGCGGGCCTTTTGGAGCGCTAAACAGTGAAAGATTTCTTTTCTAGAGCCAAAAACAAGCCGCGTTTTGAAGCTAACCAGTTCCGCAGCTCGCTAACTCTTTCCGCTCAGTGAAACAAGTGCTCAGTTGTGGCTGCCAACGCGCAACGCGTTTAAGCTGACGTTTTGTTTCTCGACTGAACTAACACAAGCGGGCCTTTATTTTGCCGCGGTAAAAAGGCACCTTATTCAGCGAGACAAAAAACTCTGTTCTGCAGCTCAGTCAAACAAGCTCTTGTGCGTGCCTGGCACCAGAGACAGGCCCAAAACGGTTTGAAGCTGACGTTTCTCTGAACAAGCGGGCCTTTTGGAGCGCTAAACAGTGAAAGATTTCTTTTCTAGAGCCAAAAACAAGCCGCGTTTTGAAGCTAACCAGTTCCGCAGCTCGCTAACTCTTTCCGCTCAGTGAAACAAGTGCTCAGTTGTGGCTGCCAACGCGCAACGCGTTTAAGCTGACGTTTTGTTTCTCGACTGAACTAACACAAGCGGGCCTTTATTTTGCCGCGGTAAAAAGGCACCTTATTCAGCGAGACAAAAAACTCTGTTCTGCAGCTCAGTCAAACAAGCTCTTGTGCGTGCCTGGCACCAGAGACAGGCCCAAAACGGTTTGAAGCTGACGTTTCTCTGAACAAGCGGGCCTTTTGGAGCGCTAAACAGTGAAAGATTTCTTTTCTAGAGCCAAAAACAAGCCGCGTTTTGAAGCTAACCAGTTCCGCAGCTCGCTAACTCTTTCCGCTCAGTGAAACAAGTGCTCAGTTGTGGCTGCCAACGCGCAACGCGTTTAAGCTGACGTTTTGTTTCTCGACTGAACTAACACAAGCGGGCCTTTATTTTGCCGCGGTAAAAAGGCACCTTATTCAGCGAGACAAAAAACTCTGTTCTGCAGCTCAGTCAAACAAGCTCTTGTGCGTGCCTGGCACCAGAGACAGGCCCAAAACGGTTTGAAGCTGACGTTTCTCTGAACAAGCGGGCCTTTTGGAGCGCTAAACAGTGAAAGATTTCTTTTCTAGAGCCAAAAACAAGCCGCGTTTTGAAGCTAACCAGTTCCGCAGCTCGCTAACTCTTTCCGCTCAGTGAAACAAGTGCTCAGTTGTGGCTGCCAACGCGCAACGCGTTTAAGCTGACGTTTTGTTTCTCGACTGAACTAACACAAGCGGGCCTTTATTTTGCCGCGGTAAAAAGGCACCTTATTCAGCGAGACAAAAAACTCTGTTCTGCAGCTCAGTCAAACAAGCTCTTGTGCGTGCCTGGCACCAGAGACAGGCCCAAAACGGTTTGAAGCTGACGTTTCTCTGAACAAGCGGGCCTTTTGGAGCGCTAAACAGTGAAAGATTTCTTTTCTAGAGCCAAAAACAAGCCGCGTTTTGAAGCTAACCAGTTCCGCAGCTCGCTAACTCTTTCCGCTCAGTGAAACAAGTGCTCAGTTGTGGCTGCCAACGCGCAACGCGTTTAAGCTGACGTTTTGTTTCTCGACTGAACTAACACAAGCGGGCCTTTATTTTGCCGCGGTAAAAAGGCACCTTATTCAGCGAGACAAAAAACTCTGTTCTGCAGCTCAGTCAAACAAGCTCTTGTGCGTGCCTGGCACCAGAGACAGGCCCAAAACGGTTTGAAGCTGACGTTTCTCTGAACAAGCGGGCCTTTTGGAGCGCTAAACAGTGAAAGATTTCTTTTCTAGAGCCAAAAACAAGCCGCGTTTTGAAGCTAACCAGTTCCGCAGCTCGCTAACTCTTTCCGCTCAGTGAAACAAGTGCTCAGTTGTGGCTGCCAACGCGCAACGCGTTTAAGCTGACGTTTTGTTTCTCGACTGAACTAACACAAGCGGGCCTTTATTTTGCCGCGGTAAAAAGGCACCTTATTCAGCGAGACAAAAAACTCTGTTCTGCAGCTCAGTCAAACAAGCTCTTGTGCGTGCCTGGCACCAGAGACAGGCCCAAAACGGTTTGAAGCTGACGTTTCTCTGAACAAGCGGGCCTTTTGGAGCGCTAAACAGTGAAAGATTTCTTTTCTAGAGCCAAAAACAAGCCGCGTTTTGAAGCTAACCAGTTCCGCAGCTCGCTAACTCTTTCCGCTCAGTGAAACAAGTGCTCAGTTGTGGCTGCCAACGCGCAACGCGTTTAAGCTGACGTTTTGTTTCTCGACTGAACTAACACAAGCGGGCCTTTATTTTGCCGCGGTAAAAAGGCACCTTATTCAGCGAGACAAAAAACTCTGTTCTGCAGCTCAGTCAAACAAGCTCTTGTGCGTGCCTGGCACCAGAGACAGGCCCAAAACGGTTTGAAGCTGACGTTTCTCTGAACAAGCGGGCCTTTTGGAGCGCTAAACAGTGAAAGATTTCTTTTCTAGAGCCAAAAACAAGCCGCGTTTTGAAGCTAACCAGTTCCGCAGCTCGCTAACTCTTTCCGCTCAGTGAAACAAGTGCTCAGTTGTGCCTGCCAACGCGCAACGCGTTTAAGCTGACGTTTTGTTTCTCGACTGAACTAACACAAGCGGGCCTTTATTTTGCCGCGGTAAAAAGGCACCTTATTCAGCGAGACAAAAAACTCTGTTCTGCAGCTCAGTCAAACAAGCTCTTGTGCGTGCCTGGCACCAGAGACAGGCCCAAAACGGTTTGAAGCTGACGTTTCTCTGAACAAGCGGGCCTTTTGGAGCGCTAAACAGTGAAAGATTTCTTTTCTAGAGCCAAAAACAAGCCGCGTTTTGAAGCTAACCAGTTCCGCAGCTCGCTAACTCTTTCCGCTCAGTGAAACAAGTGCTCAGTTGTGGCTGCCAACGCGCAACGCGTTTAAGCTGACGTTTTGTTTCTCGACTGAACTAACACAAGCGGGCCTTTATTTTGCCGCGGTAAAAAGGCACCTTATTCAGCGAGACAAAAAACTCTGTTCTGCAGCTCAGTCAAACAAGCTCTTGTGCGTGCCTGGCACCAGAGACAGGCCCAAAACGGTTTGAAGCTGACGTTTCTCTGAACAAGCGGGCCTTTTGGAGCGCTAAACAGTGAAAGATTTCTTTTCTAGAGCCAAAAACAAGCCGCGTTTTGAAGCTAACCAGTTCCGCAGCTCGCTAACTCTTTCCGCTCAGTGAAACAAGTGCTCAGTTGTGGCTGCCAACGCGCAACGCGTTTAAGCTGACGTTTTGTTTCTCGACTGAACTAACACAAGCGGGCCTTTATTTTGCCGCGGTAAAAAGGCACCTTATTCAGCGAGACAAAAAACTCTGTTCTGCAGCTCAGTCAAACAAGCTCTTGTGCGTGCCTGGCACCAGAGACAGGCCCAAAACGGTTTGAAGCTGACGTTTCTCTGAACAAGCGGGCCTTTTGGAGCGCTAAACAGTGAAAGATTTCTTTTCTAGAGCCAAAAACAAGCCGCGTTTTGAAGCTAACCAGTTCCGCAGCTCGCTAACTCTTTCCGCTCAGTGAAACAAGTGCTCAGTTGTGCCTGCCAACGCGCAACGCGTTTAAGCTGACGTTTTGTTTCTCGACTGAACTAACACAAGCGGGCCTTTATTTTGCCGCGGTAAAAAGGCACCTTATTCAGCGAGACAAAAAACTCTGTTCTGCAGCTCAGTCAAACAAGCTCTTGTGCGTGCCTGGCACCAGAGACAGGCCCAAAACGGTTTGAAGCTGACGTTTCTCTGAACAAGCGGGCCTTTTGGAGCGCTAAACAGTGAAAGATTTCTTTTCTAGAGCCAAAAACAAGCCGCGTTTTGAAGCTAACCAGTTCCGCAGCTCGCTAACTCTTTCCGCTCAGTGAAACAAGTGCTCAGTTGTGCCTGCCAACGCGCAACGCGTTTAAGCTGACGTTTTGTTTCTCGACTGAACTAACACAAGCGGGCCTTTATTTTGCCGCGGTAAAAAGGCACCTTATTCAGCGAGACAAAAAACTCTGTTCTGCAGCTCAGTCAAACAAGCTCTTGTGCGTGCCTGGCACCAGAGACAGGCCCAAAACGGTTTGAAGCTGACGTTTCTCTGAACAAGCGGGCCTTTTGGAGCGCTAAACAGTGAAAGATTTCTTTTCTAGAGCCAAAAACAAGCCGCGTTTTGAAGCTAACCAGTTCCGCAGCTCGCTAACTCTTTCCGCTCAGTGAAACAAGTGCTCAGTTGTGGCTGCCAACGCGCAACGCGTTTAAGCTGACGTTTTGTTTCTCGACTGAACTAACACAAGCGGGCCTTTATTTTGCCGCGGTAAAAAGGCACCTTATTCAGCGAGACAAAAAACTCTGTTCTGCAGCTCAGTCAAACAAGCTCTTGTGCGTGCCTGGCACCAGAGACAGGCCCAAAACGGTTTGAAGCTGACGTTTCTCTGAACAAGCGGGCCTTTTGGAGCGCTAAACAGTGAAAGATTTCTTTTCTAGAGCCAAAAACAAGCCGCGTTTTGAAGCTAACCAGTTCCGCAGCTCGCTAACTCTTTCCGCT
>CAXHKT010000135.1:0-5000 GCA_964017195.1 Siderastrea radians
TAGAGTCTCAGAGTCCCAGCAGAACATCCCCCCCCGCCCAAAAAAAATTACGAAGTAACCCCCCGGGGTCTTTGTAGGAATTGGTACAATCCTCGTGATTGTAATTACACAATAAGGAGGGTGCACGCAGCACGTGTGGACACTTTCCAATGGGTGGTTGCCGTTTAAGGTGGCTCCATATAGTTTTTCGGCGCGCGAGGAATGGGAACTAAATTGGCACAAGCGCGCGCGTGAGGAGCGCGACAGTCCAAGTCAGATGACATGTGCCAATCAACCTCCCAGGGGAACTTTTCCAAAGTCTGATTGAGGCATCTTTATGGCTTACCTTTTCAAAACCTGTCGAGCACATAGCAGTGAAATTATGAAAAGCCTTTAGTTTAATCGCTTTTGTAGCTGACAGTTGCAGTCCTACGATTGTTCTACGATTGTAGGACTGGATTGATTGCGATCTTTAAGTTCAAGCAACACAGAGAGGACTGAAAACGTTGCACGAATTATTATGCGCCATCAAGAATTATGCGTGAAGAACTTCTTTCCGTTCTCAACTTGAAATATCAGTGCTGTCCAGGTCAGCTGTCGAGAATCTCTGGGATGAGAAGCTTACGTTTGTTTGGATCGAGCCTAAGTCTAAGTAATTTTTTCGAAAAGTGCTTAGTTTTTGCCTTTCTAACAAGCCGTCTATTTTTTTGTCGGGTAAGTTGTCTCTACGGCCGTTCTCATACGGTTTCAGCAAAATACAGCTGACTTGTGAATTTTATTGAGCGATGAATAGATTACACACTTGTAACGAGGTAACAGTTGTCATTGAAGTTTGATAGAAGTTGAAACTCAAAAGGACACTTATATTTCAGTGTCTATTTATCAGTCACCGGTAGCTTTTGATCTAAGTTTCACTTGTGTTGACAATGTGCGACTTCAAAAGCTTCGGTGGTCTAAAATAAAACCGAAAATTGAAAAAAGTTCAATTGTACCTAAGCTCAAATACAATTTTTATTTTTACGAAAAATTATGCCGAGAATGACGGCATTCAGTGAACGAATAAAGGATGAGTATCGAGTTGACAGCCGGTTCTAAAACAGTCGGCGTTTCGCAGGCGTTCTGTTGACTTGTTGAACCTTGCAGAAAAATAATGTAGTCTTTTTCAAAACGTATAATTTCTTGTGGACATTTTTGTTCCCTTTCTCCAACGTCTGCCTTTAAATATAAATTGAAAGCTTATTTATATACTATTTGCTATTCCATGCAGTTATCAAACACGCAAGTAGCAGCTAAGAAACAACGCGGGTCTCGGCAGACAAAATATTGAGCTTACAACATAAACAGAACTAGCTTCCCTGCTTTTCTCGGGTAGCATACCAAAAGATGTTCTAAGAGCAAACATGACCGCTTTAGTTTTTTTCTTGAAAAACGGTTGTAATCAGTTAATGGTAAAAATGAAACTGAAAGTGGTTTAATGATTCCGCGTTCTGGAAACTGACGTTAAAGGAAATGTTTTGCTGCTGGCAATAAAGTGGCGGCTTCGTTCGAGTTTTTATATCGCGAATCGTTATAAATTTGCTTCTTTTTTGTTGTTTGTTCGTTTCTTTCTTTATTTTTGCGAATTTTTTGGTCACATGGATCCTTTACAGTAAAGGAAAGCAGTTTTCCAGAAAAATGTTGTTCTTTGGAAAGAAAAGCTTTAGAAAAGCTTTTCTACCGCTTACCCGCGTGCTGTCCACGCTCGTCCACGCAAAAGGAATCATGAGCATGCGCAACCCCGTAACTTGAAGAATTTTTATTTTGGTAACGTGAAGAAAAAAGGTGGGTTTTGAGGCATTTTCAAACGCTAATTGCGCGTGTTCCACTCGGTGAAATTTTTTTAAAATTGGAACATTTGTAGGATTTTTGTGTTTTTCGGTCATACTAAAGTAAGAGTAATTTTTGTACATGCACTTCTGCATTAATCGTCGAAAACGGAAATTTACTATTCTGACAAAACTTGTGTACAAAATTTCTCACAGCTTTGCCAGCTGAGACTTCTCAAACGACGACATCTTTACAACAAAAATAGCCAAAATTCACCGTGTAAAAACCAAGAAATGACGTGAACAAACTGGGTAAGCTTAAAAAATGAGCCAAACAACTATATCAGTGGTTGCCATGGAAACGGGCCAGGCCCAGAAATTGTGACTTTTTTGAAAAGTATAAAGGCTAGGCTAGTTGTTTTTGTAGCTTTTCCCTAGTGAAATGTAAATCAATGTCCTGAAAATCATCAAAAAAAGTTATGTATATTTGTCTGTTGAAACTGATGAGAAACTGTATGGAGCCACCTTAAATGATATTCGGTTGAGCGGGCAGCGGATTAGAATCTTAAAGGTCAAATTTTTTGGCGTAATTAGTGGACTGTGAAATTAAAACTTCCTTAGGGCTGACAAAAACGATATTCCCACTTTCACAATAATAACAATAATGATAATAACAAGAAAAGAATACAAGACGTTTCCGCGCATTCTATCCTTTATTATATTAGTAGTGATCAACAACGGACATTTTGTTTTCGACGCTTCAATTGTACGTTCATCATAGGGTCGCACTGTGAGTGTCAATTGTACGTAAATCATATGATCCACGCTGGAGTTTTTTTGGTTTCATCAACTCTAGCTTTCAGCAACTCTAGCTTCTTGAGTGCTCTCCAAATTTCCCAAGTGCATCCATAACTCGATGTACGTACAGCTAAAAGCATGAACCAATTGTTTTATAACGTACATAGCCAGTGGAGATGCCGAAATAGTAGTTTTTCGCAGGATGCCACAGTTCCATTTCGCTTCCGTTGAAACTGTAAATTATAAGCAATACGAATCAGTGCGCAGTTGAAAAAACTCAGTCACCATAAAAATCAAGAAAGAACGAGAAAAAAAAACAAGAAAGAGAAAGAAAAGAACAATAATCGATCACATGACTGAAAGAAAAAGGCGCCAAAACCTTGCGAAGTGTTGCTGCGTATGTAGTTGCAGCGTTTCTTTGTAAAGCTGAATGAATCAATGAAATTGCTCCGGAGTGAACGTACGAGAATAAGTTTTTGAAGAAGTCTTCCAATTATCGCTCTAAGATGTGGTATAAGATTTATTGGTGTTTCCTGAAAAAAATTGTTGTAATCATCCTCCAAAGCGGATTGAAGCTGTATGATTTCAGTATTGTAGCCGCGAGTCTGAGTTGAAACGAGCACAAAACAAAGTGGAGGCCGCGGACGGAATGTGGTTTAACAACAATGAATCAAACAACTGGGAAAGCGATCATTCGACTTATTTTAGATTACATTTTATTTTGTTTGAACATTTGGAGCTGCTTGAACACAGAGCTACATTGACTGCAGGTAAAACAATGTTATTTTGTGTAGTATATAGCCGAAAAAATTTCGTCCTTTCTGGTTGTCAGTGCTTATTTATTTAGCTTGATTTTGGTAGTGAATCACCGAAAACGTGTGACACATTATTAAACGGTTCGCTTCAATTTTACTGTTTTATTTTGTGTCATGTCTTGATATTTTGGTTTTAAAAGTGAACATTCGTTGAGAGAAGACGGTGAATGAAATCGTAAACACAACGCCAAAGAATAATTAAGTTCGAGTTTCTTCAGTTTTTCAACAAATTTCCTTGCTCATCCTAAGAAATCAAACACTCTGCAACAATTTCGCTGTTGTAATCTCTCTCTAGTTTAACTCTCAGTGCTGTAAGGTGATTTTTCTTGGTCATTTACTCGCCGAGTTGCTCGCGAAGAAGACACTTTCGGTCGCTACGGGCTGAAAAAACCAAGTGCATCCATAACTCAACGCTTGCTTCGTTTTCGTTGGTGTTGCTCTAGCTTGATGGCTGCTTTAATCTGATAACCAATCTGAAGAAAATAGCGAAGGACTTCTAAATTTTTCTTCTTGGCATTGACCTTTTAGCCAGAAAGCAGCCAACAAGCAAGAGCAAGACCAGTTGCGTGAGTTATGGATGCACTTGGTTTCTCCTCTTCTTAGCGAGCAACCCGGCGAGTAAATGACCAAGAAAAATCATTTTACAGCAGAGTTAAACTAGGAAGAAATTACAACAGCGAAATTGTTGCAGAGTGTTTGATTTCTAGGTCGAGCGAGGAACTTTGTGGAAAACTGAAGAAACTCGAACTTAATTAGTCTTTGGCGTTGTGTTTACGATTTCTTTCACCAGTACTTACTCTCGACGAATGTTCACAAAAGGTAGGTTTTATAAGGAAACTTTTGGTCCTAAAACATCAAGACCTGACACAAAATAAAACACAGTAAAGTTGAAGCGAACCGTTCAGTAATAAGTGTCACACATTTTTGGCTGATTCACTACCAAAATCAAGATAATAAGCACTGACAACCAGAAAGGACGAAATTTTTTCGCCTATATACTACACAAAATAATATCGTTTTACCTGCAGTGGACGTAGCTCTGTGTTCAAGCAGCTCCAATTGTTCAAACAACATAAAATGTAATGCAAAATAAGTTGAATGATCGCTTTCCCAGTTGTCTGATTCGTTGTTGTTATACCATATTCCGTCCGCGGCCTCTGAACCGAGAACCACTTCGTTTTGTGTTCGTTTCAACCCAGACTCGCAGCTACAATGCTGAAATCATACAGCTTCAATCCGCTTTGGACGGAATACAACAATTTCTGAGGAAATATTAATCCTAGACCACATCTTAGAGCCAATAAATAATTGGAAGGCTTTTTCAAAAATTATTCTCGTACGTTCAGTTCGGAGCAGTTTCATTGATTCATTCAGCTTTACAAAGAAACGGTGCAACACTTCGCAAGGTTTTGGCCCCTTTTGTTTCAGTCATGTGTTTGATTATTGTCCCTTTTTTCTCTTTCCCTTTTTTTCTCGTTCTTTCTTGATTTTTATGGTAACCAGAGTCTGAGTTTTGAAACAACTGCGCACTGATTCGTATTGCTTACAATTTACAATTTCAACGGAAGCATAATGGAACTGCAGCATCCTACCGAAAAAAAAA
>CAXHKT010000135.1:7500-15000 GCA_964017195.1 Siderastrea radians
AAGCAAGAATGCTGACTTACAAACGGCATCTATTGGCCAAGCCATTATGAGCGCCACGTGTCCAAGAGGCTTCCTATCTCCTCTACAAGTTGGTCTGTGTGTGACATTAGACCACAAGTATGGGCGCCGTGATCTTATTGATCTTCTTAGTAAATTTGGTTTCTGCGCATCGTATTCTGAAGCCACCCTTTACAAGAAAAATGCGGCCATAGCGCAAGGGGTGGGCGTAGAGGAAGTTGCAGAGAACGCGGTCCTTCATTTGATAGCAGGCAACGTGGACCACAACGCAAATACACTAAATGGCGAGAACGTCATTCACATGATGGGACAGATGGGAGCAGTTACCCCGGCGGTAGCCCATAGGAAGCATATTGCAAGAAACAAGATCTCACTTGAAGAAATCAAGAGAATAGGCCATCATAATATCATTTTCCAACGGGATCCCAAAGGAGCTCTCCAGCGCTTGAAATATCCCACCATCCGTCTGCTAGCGGAAGATATCGAGAACACCAAGCTGGATATCCTATGGCAGGTGTCTATGCACATATCTCAGCCTCGCCCTCTATGGTCGGGGTATATGCAGGTCTTGCACCATGAGATGCGCAACCCAGGGAAAAGTACTCAGCTCTTCTTACCGATGATAGACCTGCCGCCGAGTAGCCCTACATGCGTGCGCTCGACATTGGAGTATCTATGTGACGTAGCAGATCAACAAGGAGTTACACCTATTATCACTTTTGACCAGCAGCTGTACTGGATCGCACTCATGATCATTGAAGACCAGCCAAACAACAGCCGTCTGCGACGCATTGTGTTACTGCTTGGAGGATTTCACACGCAGATGAGTTTTTTAGGCGCGGTTGGGTCGATTATGGATGGCTCTGGTCTGAAGGAAATGTTGACACAGGTGTATGCGGAAGGATCTGTCGACAAGATGTTAAGCGGTAAAGCAGTCGCGCGGGCAGTACGAGGTCACCTACTCATCGATAGTGCTCTCAACATAATCGCAACATCAGCTGCCCTCCGACTCCCTCTACCCTTCCTAACAGGTACACATTTAAATATTTCCTCTTCTATCATACTTGATAATACAAAATGATATTAACAAAAACTTGATCCATTTTCTAGACAACGCCGTTCCTCCTAGTACCGTGACTGGTCCGTCAGCTCCTCCCAGCAGTACCGTTGTTGGTCCGTCAGCCCCTCCCAGCAGTACCGTTGTTGGTCCGTCAGCCCCTCCCAGCAGTACCGTTATTGGTCCGTCAGCCCCTCCCAGCAGTACCGTTGTTGGTCCAGTGCCTCCTAGTACCCCTTTAGGTAAGTTAAAAAAAGGAAATAATTATGAAGAATGTTACCCGATATTAAAGTTTATTAACACTGCTTTTGCCCTTTCAGATGACGAAGATAATACCGCTCTCGTTGCGCGTATAGGCCTTCTGGTCAAAGCTGTCCAAGAGAAGAAATTAAGCCTGTATGAAGCCCTTGAGAGTAGTGCCGTTACAAAAATCAAGTCTGCCATTGACAGCTGGCGAGATATTATGGAACATAACCATCAAACCGCGAAATTATGGCTTCAGTACCAAAGGATGATCCAAATTCTGAGATCGTTTCTTCGTTCAATCAGAACGGGAGATTGGAAGTTGTACCTCAAAAGCTTGTGTGATATGCATCCGTATCTTGCAGCTGCCGGTCATAACAACTACACAAAGTCCCTGGCACTGTTTATCCCAAGAATGCAGGATCTTGAGCGTACTCACCCTGAAGTAAACAGAGCATTTATGAGTGGCTTATTTCCCGTGAGAAGAACAGAGGGCGCGTGGTGTGGGATGTTTACTGACTTGTTTATCGAGCAAGTTCTGATGGCCGGACTCAAGACAAGTGGCGGGCTGACGCGTGGACGTGGATTCAGTGAAAGTACCCGTCTCCTTTTCCTTCTTTCAAGGCCAATATGCTCAGAGATAAGCCAGTGCGTATTCGAAATTGCCGGATTATCACCAGATGATGAAAATGGCCATCGTGACCTGACAGCTTACCGAATTAACAGGGACATGTCTGACATAAGAAAACTGGTAGAGGTTTTCAACGAGCGCGGTGTATTCAACACGTCCTTCGCGAAACTTGTAAGCTTATCGACTGGACTAATTGCCGACGACTCCGTGAATGCTGATGATGCAAAGTCGGTCGGAGCTAAAATTCTGCAGTCAATGGTTGGTGAGACGGTATCTGCGTATTCGTTTTCACAGAAGAATCAAGTCAAGACCCTTGCCTCTGCTGTATACGTGAAAACGCCCTCTGGAGGACAAATAGAGCTGGATCCACAACACTTGTATCAGCGCCTTCTTCTCATGGGTGTCGGAGACATCCCTCTTTCTGAATTACTCGGCTACGAACTGTGCTCTCTACCGGCCGCTCTTTTTGACAACTACATGCGCATGAGAACCGGCGACAAAGCAGAGCTAATTCACCATTTAGTCAAGCTCGTCCCTGAAAGTGTTGTTTCGACACTCCCCAGTACAGGCCTGCGGTATGTCATCGACGGAGGAGGGCTGCTACACAAGTTCGCATGGCCAAAGAATTCCACTTACGCTGAAATATGCACTCTGTACGTTCGACATGTGAGTAGCAGCTACGCCAATGTCACGGTGGTTTTTGATGGATACCATGGCCCCAGTGCAAAGGATGAAGCCCATCGCCGTCGATCAAGCAACGACGTTGGCGCAAAAGTGTCTGTCACCAAAGAAATGCGCCTGACGATGTCCAAGAAAGCTTTCCTTGGGAATTCCTCCAACAAACAGGCCCTCATCTACCTCCTCGCTGACGAAATGAGTCGAGCTGGAATCCATGTTGAGCACGCCACAGGAGATGCGGACTACAAGATTTGCCAGAGGGCTTGTGCGTATGCCCTAGGAAGTCCAGTAGCTGTCGTTGCAGAAGACTCTGATGTTTTCCAGTTGCTAGTTCACCACACAGATCCTGCTGCTAGTGATGTATACATGGTCGCTGCAAAACGAACTGTCTGCGCTAGCACCATCAAGCGCAGAGTGGATGTTCAGCTGTCAGAGTCACTTCTTTTTCTACATGCTGTTAGCGGTTGTGATACAACCTCAAGGCCACATGGAATCGGGAAAGTGGGGGTTCTGAAGAAATATGCTGCCCTGGCAGAAAGTGCTGCAACGTTTATGGCAAGCGAGTCTTCAAAAGTGGCCCTAGAAACAGCTGGCGAAAGGGCCCTACTCATCATGTATGGAAGCCAAGTAGATGATTTGAAAACTGCAAGGCTTCAAAGGTTTCAAACGAAAGTGGCCACAGCAGCTGGATATGTACCACCAGAGAAGCTTCCGCCGACAGCAGACGCCGCCCGATTTCACAGTCACCGTGTCTTTCTCCAGGTACAAGCATGGAAAGGGAACGATCTTCCTCCCGAGGAGTGGGGATGGGCGAGATCCTCAGCCGGCCTTGTTCCTGTGCAGATGTCAGAGCCAGCAGCCCCAGCGCAGCTCCTGCGAAACATCAGATGTAATTGTGGTGGCAGATGTGATACACGATCTTGCACCTGCTTCAAGAACGGCCTTCAGTGTACTCCAGCGTGCGGCCAATGTAAGGGCATTGCGTGCCTAAACTCTCCGCAAGTGGATCGTGAGGATTTTGATGATGCTGCTGATGATGATATCTGAGACAACTGACACTGCAAACAATAATTGCTACGTGAACTTTAATTTCTTGTAGATTTATAAGTAGAATTACGAGTAGTGCAAACATATCAAATTTTGCCACATCCGAAAGAAAAAAAGGGAATGAGTTTCGTCAAGGAAGAGCTGCGGTATGATTTACTGGCTCACTTTTATAAAGCCCGCAAGAAACACATTTTAGTTAAGCAACAAAACGCATTTCCAGTGTCTTTACGGTCCTTTTTTATACGAGTGTGATTTTTGGAGAATTGATCACATCGAAAACTAGGAGCTGTGTCCTTGTAAATGGGTTTTATTGCTTTTATAAAATGATTTTACGCATGAAAAATAATGTTTAATAATCTAAGTATCTAGTATTTGGTATTTATTTGCTTTTCTGTGGAAAATGGTGCCTAATACATATCTAAATCAGCTTGACGGCGGCCATCTTGGATTTGGTGGCCATCTTGGATTTAACAACTTTAACAAAAATATGTTTTGCAAGCTCAGATTTCGATTCAATGCCGGTTTTACATGTATTGATAGGCAATAAACATGCCTAGAGGCTTAACTCCACCAAGTGTAATTGTGTAACTGTTTTATTTTGGTTTTTGTTCAAAAATGGCGGCCATCTTGGATTTGGCGGCCATCTTGGATTTTCGATGGTCGAAATAAAGAGGTTGCCATGGTCGGATTCGGGTGGATTTTTATGTGTGCACTATTTAGACGCATATAAACAGATTTAAGGTGAATGGGCTTTGTTACAAATTTTGTCGAACCTAAGTCATTGGTTTACTGGACTAATTGTTAGGAATTCGATAGGACCAGCGCGCGAGCTATGTTATAATTTGGATTGTCCGTGACGTCAAATTGGGCCACGAGACCAGCGATCAGGTAACGTGAGCTCTGAAAAACGAGCCCACGTTACCTGACCACTGGTCTCGTGGCCCAATTTGACGTCACAGACAATTCAAAATGGCGGCGCACAGTGTTGAATTTTGGCCCTCTTTGGAGAGGAATTTCGGTGGGATCGCATGCATTT
Organism: Siderastrea radians; assembly: GCA_964017195.1. Lineage (NCBI taxonomy): Eukaryota > Metazoa > Cnidaria > Anthozoa > Scleractinia > Rhizangiidae > Siderastrea > Siderastrea radians. The sequence goes on from CAXHKT010000135.1 coordinate 12,211, forward strand.
TAGAAGCTAAAACCACGGTCAGTAACTCAACTTAGTGTTATCTTTTTAGTGGCGATTTCAAAAAATACACCGTTTCTGGAGTGACCCTCTCCTTTAATATCAATCTTTAATTTGAAAACTTTACATCCATGCATGTTCTATGAAAGTGATAAAATTTTGAATATTAAAAGTTGACGTCAAAAATGTGGACCTTCTAGATTGTTGAAAACAAAAGTTCAAAGTACATATCTCAGAATTCCCCTTCAGCTGAACGGCGAAATGCTATTTGATGATTGCAACCAATCAAATAGTTCAGAATAAACCAGCTGCCAGGGTTCCACTAAATCACACTGTAATTTTATAAAGTTAACAACGGTTGTGATCAGTAAAATTTCTCACAGTGAAGTGTTCCTTTCCTTTATGCTCGTAATTAATTTTTTAAGCTAAGGGACCGGTCATTATTTATCGCCTAGGAAGGGGTTCGGAGGATGAAAAGGCGGGGAAGGGGGGGGGGGGCACTCGAAATCGAGATGTACGAAAGGGAGAATCAGTCAGTTATGCTAAGTCCGATGGGGGGGGGGGGGGGCACAAAAAGTGCAACCTCGCCTCGTTAATATTTTAGCCCCAAACAGTGACAAGCATCTAATTTCTCCTTACAGTATCATAACTTGGTCAAACATACAAGTCATGAGAAGAAAAGAAGTTATCACTAAAGAACTAAAGAAGTAATAGCTTCATGTTTATGCAAGGTCCACAGGAAACATATTGAGGATGAGCGTGGGAGCGGCTGAAAGGATTAATACGACCAACTGGGTATTATAGTCTCTCTTTTCAAAGCCCCCAAAAGCCGCCAATCTGAGCATATTTTAATATATGGTAGGTTGGTGGTCTTATAACTGACGAAGTTTCACTGTGGATACACCTCAACTTGATGACGACAGGAAAACAAAAGTAACAACAAACAAACATTGCAACAAGGCAGGGCAACAAAAAATTATCAATGTAATTTTATTGTATCATCGGTGACATAATATAATCCGAAAAGCAAGGACGATATTAACCTGTTACTGGACAGGTGTATATTAAGAACACTAGTAACTGTAGGGAACAGTACGATCTTCATAATAAGTGAAAGTAGACAGGCATCCCAATCGGGAGTTGCTCAACTCCTTTGTCTTCTCCAGCATTAGGAACGCAGCAGGCAAATCCCTCTGAATTTTAGATGCCCCAGACAGTGGATCTGACAGAAAAAAAAGCATCAAACAAAATAATTACAGTCGAAGCCGCTCTCGCCTAGGGAATTCAGAAAAGTGGTTGCAACTAGAGCTGGTCGCTTACAAGGATGAGCTCTCGTAGGCGACCACGTGATGAAACAATAGAGAGTGGTCACTTACGAGAGCTGTTTAATATAAAGCTAATAGTACTGTAGTAATGATACTACATAGTTTTATTAATTACTGCCTAACACATAGTACGTGGGTTCGCGAAGGTACACGTCAACGAACGATTAGCACTGATAGTCAATATACTCAAGTAGCAAGAGAGGATAATCTCTTGTCAAGTCAAGTTCTTAAAGTGCTGACTCTGAGAACTTACAACAAAGGAAATGATCAGTCTTTAATTCACCAAGGCGGTCGCGTTCCCGGGGGGGGGAGGAAATCCCTATAGTGGGCTATATGGGGAGGCTCCACCCGAAAGGGGTGCCTTTTTCAAGCTCGCAGTATATATAAAAGGGTAAGGTCACAAAACCAGCTGCAAAGTGGAAGAAATGGTTGCTAAAGCGAAGTATATCAAAGGGTGCCATATTTTGGCAGAAATAACTGCGCAGCAGAAACAGAACGACTGAAAACCTGGGAAAAACTATTGTTCTGGCTTATCCTTGAAGTATAAGAAAGGGGTGCAATTTTGGTAAAAATTAGTATATTAATTAAGGGTAAGGGTTTGAACCTCCGGGCGGAGCCTCCCCGTACAAAACTTTATTGAGTACCCCCCGGGGGTCGCGGTCGCTTAGGTGAGCAGCTCGCGGATACGGCGTTCTCGTTTTCCATAGGTTCTTTCAACCACATTTCTTGATTATAAATGTACCAGCTTTTGTCGCTCGCGCAAAGTTTTTCGGGGCTCACACCGAGCAAAATTCTTTTGTACGATTACGCTTTGGAGGTTTTTGTTGTTGTTGTTGTTTTTTGGTAGAGGTAAACAGGCAGGATCTCTTCCTTCTTTATCTCACCTTTTTCACGCAACAGACCCTTCAATAACGCGGGAGTTGGTATGCAGTCGAACTATATCTCATGTCAAAACATCAGGGCCCTCTTATGTCACATGATATTTTCGGCGTTGTTGACAGATGACTGTCAACACGTAAAAAGAGGAAATTAATGGCCCTAACCTTTCTTCGTCCATAACTTTGCTTAGAAAAAAATTTTTTTCTGAAACTTTTTGTAAAGGAGAGATTTGAATGATATCTATCTGAAAATGACAAAAGCGTATTTTTTTGAAAAATGGGGCAATTTTGGGGTACCATGGTATCTTAACTGAATTCAGGGGATCGTTTTATTTATTCAGTTATTTGTCCTTTTATTTCCCATTCTCATCAGTTTGTCACCTACAGTAACGACACAAGATAGCGACCTAGCTATATACCTTCTTTCCGTAAAACACAGGATGTTGCCGCAACTAGAACATGGCGCATGCATTGCACCTGCGTGTTATTGTTTGACGTGCTGATCTACGCGAGTTGGCGTAAGGTACCCGAGCAAACATCCCGTCCGCATTCTAGTTTGTTAGCCGATATCGACTTCAAACATCGTCCGG
>CAXHKT010000136.1:0-64000 GCA_964017195.1 Siderastrea radians
TTGTAAGAATTCAAAATTTTACCAATGCTAGGTAACCTTGGGTTAAAATCTACCACAAGGGGGAAAACAGTTTTGGAATCTTTCTTTTGGGGAGGAAGTAAATTATCCCTGGGAATTGACTTAACCTTCTCATACACAGGATATTGTTGTCCTGAGCGCCTATTGTGCAAGTCTTCCAATGAAAAGAGATCAGAAACTTGCATTCGCGAACAGTTGGTCACACGGATGGTTCGATGTGGTGGGGAGATTGAAAATGGCGATTTTGATAAGGAAAAGGACGTGAATGTTGGACTTTTTTGGTATGTATTTGTTGTTACGATACAAAGCCATTGGTCTCTTAAAAAATCTTGGAGAGAGGTGCCAAAATTCGAGATTTACAGCAAATAAATAACTTTGAATCGGTCACGTGACGGCCAACAGTGTGTTACCTTTCGCTTTGCTTATTAAGTGTTAGGGACACATAATCAAGGACGCTTATTCTCGTTCAACACACTTCAAATCACCCCAAAAAGGCCATTAAATAGCAATTAATACAACACAGAAACAAGGTGAACCATTTATTATTGTGCATTATTTCGCATTTATGGAAATTAAAGCGTATTTGTTGCATTTTTCATACAAACCCTTATATTTTGCCGAGGTCATAATATTTGCAAAATGGAACAGGTTAATATATGCGCTCCTCTCATAGTGAGGTTGGGCTACCTGTGGTAAAACCATATTTAAGGGCGACCCTAAAACGAGGAATGGCGGAATGACGGATCGGCGGAACGGCGGAAAATTACCCCAAATCCTAAAACGCGGAATAGCGGACAATCACCCCAAATCCTAAAACGCGGAATGGCGGAAAATCACCCCAAATCCTAAAACGCAGAATGGCGGAAAATCAACCTCGTTCCCAGGGCTTTTCCCTTGGCAAATCGCCAAGGGAAAAGCCCTGGGAACGAGGTTGGCGGAAAATCACCCCACATCCTAAAACGAGGAACCCTAAAACGCGGAATGGCGGAATGACGGAACGGCGGAACGGCGGAAAATTACCCCAAATCCTAAAACGCGGAATAGCGGAAAATCACCCCAAATCCTAAAACGCGGAATGGCGGAAAATCACCCCAAATCCTAAAACGCGGAATGGCGGAAAATCCTAAAACGAGGAATGGCGGAAAATCACCCCACATCCTAAAATGCGGAACGGCGGAAAATCCCCCATAATCCTAAAACACGGAACGTTAAAAATTTGAGCCGCAAAATAAAGGCAAAATGACAAGGATTCTCGATCGTAAGTCCTTTGTCGTTTCATCAAAATACCTTCACTTACCTTGATTTCTAAGCTTTCAGCTGCCCGTGTGTTTCATGCTTTCAGCGGTGCCGACCACTTTAAAATTATCTTCAGTCTACGATCTTTTTAAATACGTAAAATATAGCCTTCCCCGATAACATAGGAGGCTGCAAATTAACACCGAAAAAAAAGGCTATTTCACGAATAAACTCAACCCTCATCTGGGCTCGCGAATGCCCTGAAGGACGCGAAGAACGATTTCTTTCCATTGCTTTCTTCCTACAAAAAGCTGCCATATTTACTTCAGCTTCGCAGCCTAGCATTTCCACGCTTTCTACCGATGTTTCAAAAATCTGTAGTCTCCTAAATGGATCTACACGACAGTAGAAACAGCGGTAGAAACTTGTTTCCAAATCTCAAACCGCCCTTCAGTGAAAACCGCTGGGCAGTGAAAACATGGTTTGTTGTGTGTGCTCATTGCACCGTGGGCTCGGCAAGGGCGGTTTGACATATGGAAACAAGTGAAAACCTCAGAAAGCGAATCGAAAGTCAGGCATCGTTCTTCAAAATAAAAGAATAGAAAGGTAATCCTGTTAGATTTTCATTCATTTTTTGCAAACTAAATAGTTAAAGTATAGTTTTGTTACGTTTTAGCCTATCGTTCGATTCAATCGCTCGATTTTTTCCTTTCATATTAATTGAATTACCAAAATTAATCCATTGCTTTTTTAGGCTTAGGTTACGAAACACAAAGCACTGCATATATGGACAGTTGCTGTTAATATTAATTCCCCTTAAAGTTAGTGTTACGTTAATATTAGCCCAGCATGATTTTTTGACTTTTTAATGTTTTTTATGATTTATTATTGTAATTTTGGACTTTGTTTTAGTAGACGAAATAAGTAACGACTTATGAAACTGTATAAAAATATCAAAATATATTTTTGATTTTAGAATAAGTATTTAGCATTTTAGTATAAAAATAGTAAATCTTGATTAACGACTCGACTGATAAACGATTGAGTGACCACAATAAAACAGTTAAATTATTTTTAACGTTTATTTTTGACGCTGTGACTTTGAGATTATCTACCATGAAAATGGTGATCCCTTTAACACGAGTAGTTACTGAGTAACCAATGTTTATGATAAACAATTAAATAAAAGAGAATCAGGAAGAGAAGTGCAATATCTGCAGATGTCTTCTGTTGTGTTTTACGGTAGTAAACTGTTGAAGGCGGGGATGATGTTAGTCTCCTACGCAGCCGTTTTTAGTGGCGTCACGCAACGCTCCCCCCACAAACGGCTGCTGAAAACTGAACCACATTCCTTTCCCGACCTTTAGCCAATCACAGCTCTGGTTCTAGAATTCAGAACCATCGCGCGCCAACTGCTCTGTTAGGAGACTCGTCCAATCACAGCTTGTGTTTTATCGGTGACTCACGTGTACGTGACAAACGCAAATCAAGATGTTGATTTGGGAAGGCATTCAACACGAGACAGTAGTAAAGGGGGCCCAGATAGCAGATTTCCTGGCTTCTGATTGGTCGGTGGAAGTCACGTGGTTTGGAAGGGGAAACCGCTGACCAGTGGGTAAAAAGGGATCGTGGGCTCATACAACCGGAAGTCACGTGTTTTGGAAGGGGAAACCGCGGACCAAGTGGAAAAAAGGATCGTGGGCTCATGAAACCGGAAGTCACGTGATTTGAAAGGGGAAACCGCTGACCAGGTGGAAAATGCGATCGTGGGCTCAGGAAAACCGCTGGAGAAACGCGGGCGCAAAGTCCAAAGTCCAAGTTGGGCAACGGGGGTGATCCTTGGAGTGAAAACACAGAAAAAAATTAAATACCTTTTATTGTCATACTTTTTCACAACAAGTGAGAGAAAAATTAGTATGAGGGTTCCAATGATAAGTATTCCTTTAAGTTCCTCTTTGAGTGTTCCTGCTTTTTTTGATGAGTGTTGTGATTCTCACTGGTATCCATAAGGGTAAGTTAAAAAGGTGTGAGGATCCACGACTCTCTTGTCGTACACCAACTGGTACCGTTTGTAATCTGGAAAGGTGTACAGTTCATAGGTGTTGGGATCCCGGACGATCTGGTGTGTTTTCACCACTTGGGTTTGTCTGGGTTTCAGGAGGGGCTTCTGGATTTCCTCGAGGACGTTCAGTCGCATGATGTTATAGTTCAACTGGCTCTTGCCTTCGCTGTTGAGACGGAAACCCCTCACCTTGCATTCAACGTGTTCAAGTTTGGTTTGGTAGCTATAGTTCTTGGGACCCGCCGAGACGAATTCCGTAATGTAGTCGTCGGGATCTAATTCACTCGTGAAGTCGCCGAGGTACTCGCCCAAGGTGGGGTTGACTTGACCTTCGTCTTGCAGGAAGATGATGGAGTCCGTGTCGTAGTATAACACTCTTTCCCCCAGCTTCTCCAGCGCTGTATACAAGCGTAGGCGAGCCCAACAGGTGGTGAAACAGGCCACGAAGATGTTGAGGTTGGGTGACACGGGGATGTCTTCGTCCTGGTACTGATAATGGACCTCCACTAGGTCCTCATTGATGACGGAGACGTGGCGCACGTCCAAAGTGCTGGTATCCAAGAAACGATGGAAGGCTTGAGGGTTATGAAAGGGCTGGACTTGGGTTTTGTTGAGGCGTTGACCAAACTTGCCCCACATGGAATTGAGCATCATTTTGGCCAGTGTGCGGAGCCCCGGATTCTTTTCTATTTTGTCGTACTCCAACTGGATGCCTTCGTGTTCGAAGTAGTTTTTGATGTAGGCCTGTTTTTGGTCTTCGGTGTCCACTCCGGCGGGCCACCCACTCGCCTCTTGTTTGATTTTCAACCAGGTGTTGACGTAATCTTCGAACAGCCCCTCACAGGTCTCGTCAAAATGCCAGACCTCGTAAATGTACTGGACTTGGTACCCGAGCTCGACGGCTTTGGCCAATTCCGGGCTGCACCATGTTCCCGTTAGGACGCGTTGGTCGTCGGTGTGATGGCATTTGGCAGTTCTTCCTAGAAGGGGTTTGACCATTTCTTCTTTGACACAACTAGCGCACAGGGGAAAGAGAAGTTTGCCGTCATGGCGGTAAGGCAGCACGGGATGGTACAATTCACGGGGAGGTAGGATTTGACATTGGATGAGTCCAAAGTACTGGTGGATGTCGGTGTGACCCGGGGTGGAGATGAAGGTCGGGTGCCCTTTTGGGTAGACACAGGTTTTGTTGACCCAGGGGTACAAGGAGGTGACATCGATGTAATGGATCTTTTGAGTGGGGGTGACACGGTGATACAGCTTGACGGCATTGGTACGTCCTCCACAGAAGGCGTCGCGGGGATTCATGGGGTCTGTGAATTGAAGCTGGTCCACAAACGTGCGGATATCCGAGGAGGTGTCTTTGAGACGGTCCCATTCACATTCCCACATTTGAACGACCGTGTACCCGAGCTCTTTGAGCCGTTGGATCTTTTGTTGGGAGGCCTCGTAGACATCTTGCAGGGTCCGATCAAAATGGCGGACATGGGGTTCGTGGCGGTTTGGATAACACGTCGGGCATCCATGGGTGAAACAGCCTTGAAATTCGTACACGGTCCGGGTGTCGTGGCAGTATCCGTCGATGAAGCCAAGGGGCGGGATGCGAACCTCGCCAGCATTGCCGACATGCTGAATGTTATTTTCTTGGGCACACCAGGTGAGCCATTCGATGGCGACTCGGGATTGGTTGATGGAGTTGCGCCAACCACGGACGGGTTCACTGGCGATGCTGTTAGGGATCATCCGGTTCATGCGTAAATCCCGGTTGCAGGCCGAAGCAATGGTGATATGCTCAAACGGGTTGAAGCCCGTCAGGGTTTCAAACAAGCGTTTGAAGGTCAGACAGCCTTGTTTCAAGAGGCGTACATCCGATTGGCAGTAAGCCAACAATTCGTGTTGAAAGTCAAAGACTTGGTCGCGTTGCTGTTGATGCCACGTTTCCAACGCTTGCCTACCTTCGGGAGACAGGGTTTCAGGCATGTAGTAATCGAGCGCCGGGACGGGTCCCACGTACGTTTGATGGTCGGGATGATTGAACTTGTGCGGGAAGTACCCTTTGCGGAGTTCGGTCAAGCCAAAGGTTTTGGGAAAGGCAGACAAAGGCATCTGGAAAAAACTCATCGAATCGATGAAGCGGATACGGTCATGTTGGACTTGCAAGAGTTTACACCCGTTCCGGAGCTGTTCGACGATTCGGTTGTCGCCATAGTATTGATGAATGACAAAATACCCGTCGTAGCCCTGGAAATTATGAGCCAGGACATTGACTTGACGGGTATCGTGGAGGGTCAAGGTATCTAACCATTCTAGGAAATCGCGGACGCAATGGGGGCCGGGGAAACACTTGGGTGGGTCATCGTCTTCGGTTTCGGCCACGATGAGATTGGCGATGTGTCGTTCCTGGGGTTGCATGGCTTCAATATCAAAAAATACATGCAAAGGAGGCTGGTCCTCCGGGGCGGTGTTTGTGGTCCTCTTTCTTTTCTTCTGGTTGGCTTGAGGTTTGGGGGCTGTTTGAATAAAACAACGATGCGTTTCGCCGTCCACGTACTCGTGGCAGGAGGGACAATCGATGTAGTGACATCGATGCCTTGTAATCTGGTCTAATCCGACGTTCTGTTTACGACAGGCTGGACAGCGACGACGTTGAGAACAGATGGTGGCCTGGGAGTTGCTGGCAGGTTTGCCAGCGGGGTCTTTGACGAGATGCATTTGGAAACAGGTGTCTCCGAAAAAGTCCCGATGACAATGTTGGCACCGTTGGGTGGCTTTCTGGCCTCGAGGGTATGCATGAAGGAAGTCCTGGCATTCTTTTTGACGACAGGCCCCGCATTGCTTTTGCTTGGTGCATCGATGGTGATCTTCATGGTCATAGGGTTTCCAACAATGGGCACAGACGTAACTGGACCCGAAAAATCCGGGCAACTTGGTGATGACATCGTAATGGCCTTGGTGATGCAACAGGATCAATTGTTTGTCTTGGGGGGCTCCAAAGGTCGTGATGTGAAAAGAGCGATGGGCATCCACCAACAGGATCTGGTAACCTCTGAGGGACGGGGCTTGACTGAATTGGGTCAAGGCGTCGTAGCTGCATGGGCCGAGGGGCACGTTGGCTTCCCGATGCAGGTCCCAAGCGAGGGTTCTTTGCAGGGGCCCGTATCCCCTCTGAATGGATGCCAGTTTCGGGTGCTGGTCCACTCTGGCTTTGGCGACGACGAGGGCTCGAGCACAACAGAGTTCATCCTTGTTTTGAATCCGGATGATCGATTTGGAGTTCCTGGTTAACATGTCCATGGTAGGATGGCCAGGTTTGCCACGACGAGGTTTGCCGGTGCCTTGAGGGGCATGATGAACTTGGGTAATGGACAATTGAAACGAATCGTCCATTTCAAATTGTTCGTTGCTGTTGAGGGCTTGCGCCAAGCGATCGAAGAGGGCTGCCACACGGTCTCCGCCTTCACGCCATTCCCCCGCGCGTAATCCCCACCCCTGAAAATTGTTATGGAGGCGATTGGATCCAATGGTAAAGTAAAGGCGATCTTGATCGTCGAGGTCCGGCGTGGTGGTTAACACTTGATTCACGGCTCGACGTAACCCCTCTTGGAGAGCTTCCGTGATGTTTTGATCTGGAATCAAGTTGCCCCTTTGACGTAACCGGGTATTGAAATGACGTTCACGCACCCCCATTCGACGACTCGTCCGATCGACAAAGGGTTGGACTTCAAAGTCAAACGTTCCGATTGAGGTATCCAACCCTCCTGCACCCCTTTGTATCGAGGTATCTCCGGCTCCACTTTGTTGAAGGAGTCGCGTTTGAAAGGCATGTTGTCGTTCCAAATGGCCCAACAGGTCCTGATAGTCTGCTTCATCATCATCACTAGACAGTTGTAGGTCGAGTAATAGGTCACTAGGCCCAGCACGAGCATCATCTTCTGGCGGCGGCGAGGCCATGATCAGATGAACTCCGCTGGTGATCGGGGCTCTGTTTTTATAGAGAAAAGAGGGTCACGTGAAGAAGAGCATGAACCAATCACAAGCAGTCCCCACGGGGTCCCTGGGAGGGGTGGGACGGGGTGGGGGGACCCCCCTCCCCCCTCTCTAGTTTGGACCCATGGGGCATCACGGGAACGAATAAACCGCTATAAAAGAAATCGAACCGCCGGCGGAGTCATCTCAAAATGGAGGTTGATCAAGACAAGCTGTTGGAAGCCTTTGAAACGTTTGAAGCGGATTTGGAAGTCGAGGAGATTTTGAAGAAAGTCAAGGTGGAGTGGGTGCTGGACCAAGGCGTGACAGAGTTTGGGGAGAAGCTGAAAGAGAGGGAGCAGCTCAAACAGGCAGCTCAGGCAGTCCGGGCAGCACGAGCCGCCTACTTCCACCAACTGTGTTACCCTCAACACGCCTGTGAGTGGTTTGTGGAGGGGTTAGACTACTGTTGTGATTATTGGCGCTACCAATTCAAACGGCCAGATACCCCTCCACCAGCACCGCCCCCGTCTCCCGATGTTGGACGAAAAAGAATTGCGTCCCCGCAGAGCCCCCTACAAGAGTCAAGAAAGTGCTGCCGGGCCCAAACAGACAACCCTCCAAAGAGCCCGGCGTCGGGGGGAAACTGACAGGTGCTACCAGCCACCGCATCGCCCCCTGCTCCCGACGTTGTCGTCCGAAAGAGAGTTGCGCCCCCGCAGAGCCTCCGTCACGTACCACGAAAGTGATGATGACGAACGACCACCCCCCCGACCGGGCCCAAGAGCCCGGCGGGCGGCGGCCGACAAGCGTCGCCAGGCAAAGCCTCGACCCCCGCGGGCGGAGGCCGACAGGCGCTACCGGGAAACGCATCGAACCCAGCGGGCGGAGGCCGACAGGCGTTACAGACAACAACATCGAGAGCGCATAAGGGAGAAAGACAGGGAGTACTATCAAACCAATCGGGAACGGATCCGGGCGCGTCAGCAACGATATCGGGAGAGCCATCGGGAGGCGGTGAGGGAGAACCAGCGACGATATCGAGAGAGCCGTCGAGAGGAGGTGAGGGAGAAACAGCGACGATATCGAGAGAGTCGTCGAGAGGAGTTGAGGGAGCAAGAGAGGCAGCGTTATGCCCGTTATTGGGAGGCCCATCCCGAGCTGTTGAGGGAGCAAAACAGGATTCGTCAAACCAGTTTTCGGGCGAAAAAGAGAATGGAGAAGTTGATGACGTTAACCATCCCCCTGACGGATTGTCGGATGCCTGTGACGGACTATATCCAAGCCTTTTGTGACTCGCTGGACTCTGTGGATACCCCGCTCCCGGAATCGCAGGACTCTGTGGATACCCCGCTCCCGGAATCGCAGGACTCTGTGGATACCCCGCTCCCGGAATCCTTTCTTCAACTCCTTGAGGAGGACGGGCCTACGCGCCTTGATTCGGGAACTATGCAAGGCGGTGAACCCTCTGACTTGGATGACCTTTCATTTTTGTCGGATTTATTGTCACCCGACGATGTGCAGGATTTTGATGTGGAGGCTTTCGTTGCTGATTGGTTGGAGGACATGACGTCATCCGACGAGGGTGTCGATTTGATGTATGATTTAGTATCTTAACCCTCGTTTCCGTATTTGGCAGAACATTCGTTTCCGTATTTGGCAGAACATTCGTTTCCGTAATTTGGCAGAACATTCGTTTCCGTATTTGGCAGAACATTCAATCGTTTCCGTATTTGGCAGAACATTCAATCGTTTCCGTATTTGGCAGAACATTCCATCGTGACATTGTGGTAGAACGATCAAAGAGACAGTGACATTTTTTTTATCAACGTGGATCATTTTTGTCTACATCACAACGGGTTCTCCAGAATCCTGTTTGAGAATCCTGTTTTTGACACTACATTTTTGTTTGAGACAGTACAAGGAACCAATCAGACATTTTCATTTTTTATTACTCAACATGGTATGGGGTTGTCATTAAAGTGTTTTTACAATTTTAAACGTTTCTTGGCTTGCATGATTTTTTTGACCACCCGTTCCGTCTTGGTTTTCTTGCCGGGTAATCGATCAATGGCTTGGATCATCTTGGTATCGGCTTTCCATTTATCTTGCAAATTCTTGGCACGGCTGTAATCAATGTCGTGTTGTTTCGCAATCTGGTCCAAGCGATTGATCCCGGGATCCCCACGTTTCAGACGTTTGGCCAAATGCGTGCCAGGACCCATGTACTGATACCCGGGCCAATGAAATTCTTTGCCGGTTTTAGCAATCCATTTTTGGACATCCACTGCCCCTCCTCGTTGGGTGCGTTTCCGTTTGATACCCCTTCTCCTCTTGGGAGGCATGTTTATTCACTGTCGTAATCCAATCGACGTCGTAACTTTTTGCCTCGGTGCCAATCTTCCCAACCGGGTAAGGGTTTTAATGCTTGCACTTCACGGGAGACGCCTTTGCCTTTGCCTTTGCCTTTGCCCCAAGGACTCTCAGCTATCTTTTTTTCCAAGGTCTTGCGACGTTCTCGAATGGTTTCTAAACGCGATTGTAGATCCCCTCGACTAGTGGATGGGCTCCCTTTCTTGACAATCTTACTAGTGGTGGCTGCTCCTTTGCCTTTCTTGGTTGCAGGGGTAATGGTAGGTTTGGGAGTCGACGGGCTGCCTTTTATCATGCGCTTCAACCATTGTTCCACGGGTCCCGTCACCAAATCCCCGGCTTCTTCTTCTTCTTCTTCGCCTGGCGGGGCCCCCGGGGCACCAACCCCCACGCCTCCGGGAAATTGACGAATGCGTTTGGTTAACTTGATTAATTCTTGACTCAACGGTTTGGTTTGAGCATTGACCACGGCGGGGGGTAATTCGGGATTGGCTAACAAGACATGTTTTTTAGCGGCCAGCGTCGCGGCTTTGTTCAACAAGGCATTTTCGGTGAGTTCTCCTTTGTAATATTGAATGAGTTGCTTCAAGTCCTTCTGGGGAATCATGTAGACCTCGTCCATAGGGGTTGACTACAGTCGGGGCAAAGTTCCCCGTCTTCTATCTCACGACAGCTCTCACAAAGGCGGGACCTCAACATATGTTGGTACTCTCGATACAACAGGTGATATTTATGCTTCCAATAAGAACAGGCGTCTTTCCACTGGTCGGTGGCCCGATTGGCCTCTTGTAACAGGGTGATCCATGTGGCCAGGGTTAACGGGTCGGTCGAGCACATTGACATAACACCTCGTGAAGTCCTTGAAACAAGCCGCGTCCTTTTTGTTGGACTAACCACGCACGCCGTTTTTTGACGGAATGTCGACGACGTCCCAAATCACGTAGCACCTTTTTATAGGGTTGAAGGTTAGCCAGCATGGGTGGGGTGACGGGAATCTTGTTTTTTAAGAAGTTCAAAACCAATTCACTCACAGCATTGATTTGATCGGCATTGGCATGTTGTAACAACTCTTGACGTTTGGAACCATTGGCTTCTTGTAACATGGACCGTAAAAACGGTAATTGACGTCGAAGACGTTGCATCGTTTACCGATGACGGCGACGATAGCGTTGATTGGCTTTTTGGATCGTGCGTTTTATACGTTTATCCGTTTCCAAGGCCACGGCTTTCCCTAATCCTACCATGGCGGGGACCAATAGGTTTAAAAAACCACCTCGTTGACGACGTCGTCGTCGTCGTCGTCGTAATCTCCTCACCATAAACGGTTCATCAATAGACGTTGAAGGGCTTTGTTTTGTTTGATCACGTCTCGCGTCTCTTTATAGCCTTGACGGGTATTGCGTTTGAAATCGGACCACCAACCCCCACCTCGTTGTCGTCGGTAATGTTGTACATTATCGGTAATGCCTTTTAAGGCTTGCCCGCCTAATTTGCCTAAAGCAAGTCCAAACCCAGGCGCAGGGCCTGAGAGAAACATACTCATGCCATGGGCAATTTTATCCACCAAACGGGGTTTGCGACGTATTAAAGCTCCTCCTCGTTGTTTCCTTTTTCTGCGTCGTCGTCGTCGTTGGACGGCCATGGTTCTAAGAGTGTAGGACTGGGAGGGAGCGGCTTTTTATGGATCCAATAATCTTTGGGTTTCAAGGGACGAGGACATCCGTCTACATAGCATAGGGCTTCCAAGGGTTGGTACACAAAATGACGATGGTAATCTTGGAGACATCGTTTAGGTAACGGAGGGGTGAAATCCACAATGGTATCATCCAAGGTTTGCATCTTGATCAAAAATCCTTCCAGGTCCTCCAAGGGAATACCACGCACATGGGTTTTCAATTCGGTCAAGGCTTTGGCATAGGTGGTAAACGCAAATCGACTCATGGTCACTTTAAATCGGTATTGTTTAAAATCATTCCATCCTTTGACCACGGTGCCCACCGCTGCTAAACAGGCTACCAACGTGCTGTTGTCCAAAAGCGGACCCGCAATCATGCCCGCGGCCATCAGGAGTAATGCCATCCCATTGAACAAGGCATTGATACACTTGTAATGATTCAACATTTTGCGATAACACCACCATTGTTGATGGTAAAAGGCATACAAGGAATCCATCCGTTGTAATAATTCCGGTGGGAAGGGAAGTCCATGATGTTTCGATCCATTCAATAACGACACGACGGTTTTCATCCTCACGGCGATACCCGGGACGACGAGGTTTGTACACTCGGGGCTCCTCCCTGTTTATAACTGGTCACAATGCTATTGGTCATGGTGACATTAGCAATTTCCCGTCCTTGGGCTAATTGTTCTTGATCTTGTAATAGCATGCGTAAACGTCGTTGTAAATCGGCTTGACGCAAGGTACGTGGGGGTGTACTATCGCTCCAAGATCCTCGAGGGGTGGCTGGATTGGAGGCAGGTGTCAAAGGCGAAGTGGGGGTTCGTCGTCGTCGCCCGCGTCGACCACCACGTCGTCCACCACCTCCACCACCTCCACCAGCACCACCAGCACCACCAGCACCACCAGCACCACCAGCACCACCAGCACCACCAGCACCAGCACCACGTCCACCACCACGTCCACCACCACGCCCACCACTACCACCACGTCCACCACCACGTCCATTACCATCACCCCCAGCACCCGCTGCTGTCCGACCACTTGGCGCTGTTCGCCAACCAGGTGGACTTCTCGGGGACTCCGGGGTGGTCTGGGGGCTATGGAATGAGGGTGAATGGGATGCTCGACTTCCTACCCCCGCGGGGGAAGAGGTCTGTGCAGGGGGTGCCCCATCTACATCGGGCCAACCCGCGATGACGTCGGCAGGGGGGATGGATTGCATAAACTCATAGAGGGGATCAGGGTGCATTTCCTCCATGGCCACGTCGAGAAGGCCTTGGTCTCCCGAGAAAAATAAATCTTGGAAGGCCCCTGGGGACATTTGATTGCTGCTGGACGCCCCCACACCAGCAGGGGCCACGGTATCGTACGATTGCGGAGGTTGTCGGTCATCATCCGCCATGGTTGCTCTCTTCTTTCCGGTTCCAAAGGGTCCCTTTATACTCGCTTTTGATAGGTGCGAGTCCATCCTTCGTCTTTTAACAGGTGACTCAACACACGTTGTTGATCGGACGAGGCCGGGTGTAAATCCAACACCAAATACCCATACGGGCGTGTGGTGGCCTGATGAAACGTCTCTAACGTGTCTTTCCAGGTGGTCGGAAACGATTGAAGCATGACATTGCGTACCCCTAATTGATCCCGGGGATTCTTGAACGCCACAATGTAATGGGCATTGCGGGAAATACTTTTGGCATAGCGACCCACGGGAAACATGTCTTGGCACAAGTAGAGCACCGTCACCCCTTGATGATGGGAATGTTTGGTGAATAAATCCAACACGCGTTTATCGTGACTCCCTTCATCCATTAAATCATCCAAGACCAGGACCCCCTGTCCTTGAGGAAACCATTGGACCAACGCGTCATGATCGGGAATCCCTTCGTGAAACACCACCCCATGATCTTGCATGCCTCGAAATCGATCTTGCCACGCGCCATAACAATAATGCACTTGGGTCGGTGGGGTGTCAAACAACTCGGGGTTGTCTACCAAGAGTTTTTCCGTAAACACGGTTTTGCCACATCCCGACGGGCCCACCACCAAGATAGAGGAGGGAGTATGAAAACGAAACGGTTTCCCCGTTTGCATGATGATGATACTACCCGGGGGGGAAAAAAGGCACCTTTTTATTGGAATCGGTGGGACTCGAACCCACGCGCGATCCCCTCATGTATCCGGGGGGATCCAAAGGCTCTACCGACTGAGCTACGACTCCGATACACTTTTTTTCCAACAAATTTTATTTAATCATTCCGTTGATGATACGGATGACAACAGAGTTGATACCATCTGGCTTCTTGGCCTACAATCAATTGTTGAACGCGTTGACCGGCTTGATGGTCATTGCTTACATAATCATGATCCGAAAACTCATTTAAAAAGTCTTGCAAGGTCCGTCCACGGGCTTTGGCTTTCAAGTACAACAAGGCGTAATCCCCACAACTCTTGCTTGAAATGGCTTGGAGGGACTTGCCATTGGTCACCACATACTTCCAATGTTTCACAACAACATCAAGAGCGCATAAGGGAGAAAGACAGGGAGTACTATCAAACCAATCGGGAACGGATCCGGGCGCGTCAGCAACGATATCGGGAGAGCCATCGGGAGGCGGTGAGGGAGAACCAGCGACGATATCGAGAGAGCCGTCGAGAGGAGGTGAGGGAGAAACAGCGACGATATCGAGAGAGTCGTCGAGAGGAGTTGAGGGAGCAAGAGAGGCAGCGTTATGCCCGTTATTGGGAGGCCCATCCCGAGCTGTTGAGGGAGCAAAACAGGATTCGTCAAACCAGTTTTCGGGCGAAAAAGAGAATGGAGAAGTTGATGACGTTAACCATCCCCCTGACGGATTGTCGGATGCCTGTGACGGACTATATCCAAGCCTTTTGTGACTCGCTGGACTCTGTGGATACCCCGCTCCCGGAATCGCAGGACTCTGTGGATACCCCGCTCCCGGAATCGCAGGACTCTGTGGATACCCCGCTCCCGGAATCCTTTCTTCAACTCCTTGAGGAGGACGGGCCTACGCGCCTTGATTCGGGAACTATGCAAGGCGGTGAACCCTCTGACTTGGATGACCTTTCATTTTTGTCGGATTTATTGTCACCCGACGATGTGCAGGATTTTGATGTGGAGGCTTTCGTTGCTGATTGGTTGGAGGACATGACGTCATCCGACGAGGGTGTCGATTTGATGTATGATTTAGTATCTTAACCCTCGTTTCCGTATTTGGCAGAACATTCGTTTCCGTATTTGGCAGAACATTCGTTTCCGTAATTTGGCAGAACATTCGTTTCCGTATTTGGCAGAACATTCAATCGTTTCCGTATTTGGCAGAACATTCAATCGTTTCCGTATTTGGCAGAACATTCCATCGTGACATTGTGGTAGAACGATCAAAGAGACAGTGACATTTTTTTTATCAACGTGGATCATTTTTGTCTACATCACAACGGGTTCTCCAGAATCCTGTTTGAGAATCCTGTTTTTGACACTACATTTTTGTTTGAGACAGTACAAGGAACCAATCAGACATTTTCATTTTTTATTACTCAACATGGTATGGGGTTGTCATTAAAGTGTTTTTACAATTTTAAACGTTTCTTGGCTTGCATGATTTTTTTGACCACCCGTTCCGTCTTGGTTTTCTTGCCGGGTAATCGATCAATGGCTTGGATCATCTTGGTATCGGCTTTCCATTTATCTTGCAAATTCTTGGCACGGCTGTAATCAATGTCGTGTTGTTTCGCAATCTGGTCCAAGCGATTGATCCCGGGATCCCCACGTTTCAGACGTTTGGCCAAATGCGTGCCAGGACCCATGTACTGATACCCGGGCCAATGAAATTCTTTGCCGGTTTTAGCAATCCATTTTTGGACATCCACTGCCCCTCCTCGTTGGGTGCGTTTCCGTTTGATACCCCTTCTCCTCTTGGGAGGCATGTTTATTCACTGTCGTAATCCAATCGACGTCGTAACTTTTTGCCTCGGTGCCAATCTTCCCAACCGGGTAAGGGTTTTAATGCTTGCACTTCACGGGAGACGCCTTTGCCTTTGCCTTTGCCTTTGCCCCAAGGACTCTCAGCTATCTTTTTTTCCAAGGTCTTGCGACGTTCTCGAATGGTTTCTAAACGCGATTGTAGATCCCCTCGACTAGTGGATGGGCTCCCTTTCTTGACAATCTTACTAGTGGTGGCTGCTCCTTTGCCTTTCTTGGTTGCAGGGGTAATGGTAGGTTTGGGAGTCGACGGGCTGCCTTTTATCATGCGCTTCAACCATTGTTCCACGGGTCCCGTCACCAAATCCCCGGCTTCTTCTTCTTCTTCTTCGCCTGGCGGGGCCCCCGGGGCACCAACCCCCACGCCTCCGGGAAATTGACGAATGCGTTTGGTTAACTTGATTAATTCTTGACTCAACGGTTTGGTTTGAGCATTGACCACGGCGGGGGGTAATTCGGGATTGGCTAACAAGACATGTTTTTTAGCGGCCAGCGTCGCGGCTTTGTTCAACAAGGCATTTTCGGTGAGTTCTCCTTTGTAATATTGAATGAGTTGCTTCAAGTCCTTCTGGGGAATCATGTAGACCTCGTCCATAGGGGTTGACTACAGTCGGGGCAAAGTTCCCCGTCTTCTATCTCACGACAGCTCTCACAAAGGCGGGACCTCAACATATGTTGGTACTCTCGATACAACAGGTGATATTTATGCTTCCAATAAGAACAGGCGTCTTTCCACTGGTCGGTGGCCCGATTGGCCTCTTGTAACAGGGTGATCCATGTGGCCAGGGTTAACGGGTCGGTCGAGCACATTGACATAACACCTCGTGAAGTCCTTGAAACAAGCCGCGTCCTTTTTGTTGGACTAACCACGCACGCCGTTTTTTGACGGAATGTCGACGACGTCCCAAATCACGTAGCACCTTTTTATAGGGTTGAAGGTTAGCCAGCATGGGTGGGGTGACGGGAATCTTGTTTTTTAAGAAGTTCAAAACCAATTCACTCACAGCATTGATTTGATCGGCATTGGCATGTTGTAACAACTCTTGACGTTTGGAACCATTGGCTTCTTGTAACATGGACCGTAAAAACGGTAATTGACGTCGAAGACGTTGCATCGTTTACCGATGACGGCGACGATAGCGTTGATTGGCTTTTTGGATCGTGCGTTTTATACGTTTATCCGTTTCCAAGGCCACGGCTTTCCCTAATCCTACCATGGCGGGGACCAATAGGTTTAAAAAACCACCTCGTTGACGACGTCGTCGTCGTCGTCGTCGTAATCTCCTCACCATAAACGGTTCATCAATAGACGTTGAAGGGCTTTGTTTTGTTTGATCACGTCTCGCGTCTCTTTATAGCCTTGACGGGTATTGCGTTTGAAATCGGACCACCAACCCCCACCTCGTTGTCGTCGGTAATGTTGTACATTATCGGTAATGCCTTTTAAGGCTTGCCCGCCTAATTTGCCTAAAGCAAGTCCAAACCCAGGCGCAGGGCCTGAGAGAAACATACTCATGCCATGGGCAATTTTATCCACCAAACGGGGTTTGCGACGTATTAAAGCTCCTCCTCGTTGTTTCCTTTTTCTGCGTCGTCGTCGTCGTTGGACGGCCATGGTTCTAAGAGTGTAGGACTGGGAGGGAGCGGCTTTTTATGGATCCAATAATCTTTGGGTTTCAAGGGACGAGGACATCCGTCTACATAGCATAGGGCTTCCAAGGGTTGGTACACAAAATGACGATGGTAATCTTGGAGACATCGTTTAGGTAACGGAGGGGTGAAATCCACAATGGTATCATCCAAGGTTTGCATCTTGATCAAAAATCCTTCCAGGTCCTCCAAGGGAATACCACGCACATGGGTTTTCAATTCGGTCAAGGCTTTGGCATAGGTGGTAAACGCAAATCGACTCATGGTCACTTTAAATCGGTATTGTTTAAAATCATTCCATCCTTTGACCACGGTGCCCACCGCTGCTAAACAGGCTACCAACGTGCTGTTGTCCAAAAGCGGACCCGCAATCATGCCCGCGGCCATCAGGAGTAATGCCATCCCATTGAACAAGGCATTGATACACTTGTAATGATTCAACATTTTGCGATAACACCACCATTGTTGATGGTAAAAGGCATACAAGGAATCCATCCGTTGTAATAATTCCGGTGGGAAGGGAAGTCCATGATGTTTCGATCCATTCAATAACGACACGACGGTTTTCATCCTCACGGCGATACCCGGGACGACGAGGTTTGTACACTCGGGGCTCCTCCCTGTTTATAACTGGTCACAATGCTATTGGTCATGGTGACATTAGCAATTTCCCGTCCTTGGGCTAATTGTTCTTGATCTTGTAATAGCATGCGTAAACGTCGTTGTAAATCGGCTTGACGCAAGGTACGTGGGGGTGTACTATCGCTCCAAGATCCTCGAGGGGTGGCTGGATTGGAGGCAGGTGTCAAAGGCGAAGTGGGGGTTCGTCGTCGTCGCCCGCGTCGACCACCACGTCGTCCACCACCTCCACCACCTCCACCAGCACCACCAGCACCACCAGCACCACCAGCACCACCAGCACCACCAGCACCACCAGCACCAGCACCACGTCCACCACCACGTCCACCACCACGCCCACCACTACCACCACGTCCACCACCACGTCCATTACCATCACCCCCAGCACCCGCTGCTGTCCGACCACTTGGCGCTGTTCGCCAACCAGGTGGACTTCTCGGGGACTCCGGGGTGGTCTGGGGGCTATGGAATGAGGGTGAATGGGATGCTCGACTTCCTACCCCCGCGGGGGAAGAGGTCTGTGCAGGGGGTGCCCCATCTACATCGGGCCAACCCGCGATGACGTCGGCAGGGGGGATGGATTGCATAAACTCATAGAGGGGATCAGGGTGCATTTCCTCCATGGCCACGTCGAGAAGGCCTTGGTCTCCCGAGAAAAATAAATCTTGGAAGGCCCCTGGGGACATTTGATTGCTGCTGGACGCCCCCACACCAGCAGGGGCCACGGTATCGTACGATTGCGGAGGTTGTCGGTCATCATCCGCCATGGTTGCTCTCTTCTTTCCGGTTCCAAAGGGTCCCTTTATACTCGCTTTTGATAGGTGCGAGTCCATCCTTCGTCTTTTAACAGGTGACTCAACACACGTTGTTGATCGGACGAGGCCGGGTGTAAATCCAACACCAAATACCCATACGGGCGTGTGGTGGCCTGATGAAACGTCTCTAACGTGTCTTTCCAGGTGGTCGGAAACGATTGAAGCATGACATTGCGTACCCCTAATTGATCCCGGGGATTCTTGAACGCCACAATGTAATGGGCATTGCGGGAAATACTTTTGGCATAGCGACCCACGGGAAACATGTCTTGGCACAAGTAGAGCACCGTCACCCCTTGATGATGGGAATGTTTGGTGAATAAATCCAACACGCGTTTATCGTGACTCCCTTCATCCATTAAATCATCCAAGACCAGGACCCCCTGTCCTTGAGGAAACCATTGGACCAACGCGTCATGATCGGGAATCCCTTCGTGAAACACCACCCCATGATCTTGCATGCCTCGAAATCGATCTTGCCACGCGCCATAACAATAATGCACTTGGGTCGGTGGGGTGTCAAACAACTCGGGGTTGTCTACCAAGAGTTTTTCCGTAAACACGGTTTTGCCACATCCCGACGGGCCCACCACCAAGATAGAGGAGGGAGTATGAAAACGAAACGGTTTCCCCGTTTGCATGATGATGATACTACCCGGGGGGGAAAAAAAGGCACCTTTTTATTGGAATCGGTGGGACTCGAACCCACGCGCGATCCCCTCATGTATCCGGGGGGATCCAAAGGCTCTACCGACTGAGCTACGACTCCGATACACTTTTTTTCCAACAAATTTTATTTAATCATTCCGTTGATGATACGGATGACAACAGAGTTGATACCATCTGGCTTCTTGGCCTACAATCAATTGTTGAACGCGTTGACCGGCTTGATGGTCATTGCTTACATAATCATGATCCGAAAACTCATTTAAAAAGTCTTGCAAGGTCCGTCCACGGGCTTTGGCTTTCAAGTACAACAAGGCGTAATCCCCACAACTCTTACTTGAAATGGCTTGGAGGGACTTGCCATTGGTCACCACATACTTCCAATGTTTCACAATCCAATCTTGGAACGGGGCGGCTTGCACGTACGTGTCCATGGGCAAAGCATAACTGTCGAGGATTTCACACACATTTCCCTCGGTCCACACCCCTAACCAATGTTGTCCGGGTTGATCGTGCGGGTCGGTGTTCACAATGTACCCTTGGGGTGGGGTCTTGACAGGACGCTTGGGTAAACGATCACAGGCCACCGTCCCGTAAAAGACAGGTTTCAAGTGGGGGTCGTCTCGGGCTAAATAATCCAATTGCACATTATTCAAGGCCACGTGTTCCATCTTTAGTGTTGGTAAATGTTGTACAACACAGCTCCGTTGCGGTCAATCTCCAGCAAGTTCTCAAATTCTCCATAGACGAGCACGGTTATATTGACACCGGGGGCGGCTCCAAATTCCAAGACCAATTGTAAATCGCCCGTTTGCTTGGGGTTGAGGTTTTGACTGTCAGCACAGCCATTGGCCACATTGTCAAACATGTACAAGGTACAATTTTTCCGATGGCCCCAATCTCCTAGTTCTACCATATTGCCTTTCTTTTTACACCAAGCCCCACTGGCTTGCAGAAAACGGAAGTAGCCTAGATTATCTCGGCTGCCATTGTTGTGCACTAACTGCAGGGTTTCATAAGGGTATTCTTCGCCTTTGACAATCTGTTTAATGGACGTCAGTCCAAATTTCTGGAAACAGAATGGATCTCGGGTGACATCTCCATTGAAGGCTCGGCTGTCCAGTAACCCCACAATCAATCGGTCCGGTATTCTGTTTTGAAACAGGTTGGGGATATCAAAGCGGACCAGGTTGTTTTGCATGCTGAACGTGCGGATTTCACTGCGGACGGTCGGGTAAGACGCCACTTGGCCTTCATTGTGTCTTTTTTCAGACAAACTCTGGTAGATGGCGTCATTCAAACGCAGTTGGCAGAGATGAAACCGTAGTTTCACATCCCCTTCCATCAATCGACCAGCTAGACCCACTCCATTGAAAAACAGGCTGGGGCCATTGAAATGAAATTTCATCTTGATTTCGATGCCAGGCACTAACAGTTTGCCGGTATGAAAGACTTCCAGGTGGGGGGTAAACACCAGACTGTGGGTGACACCTCCTGCATACTTGGCGGTTTCGGCTACCATGGCAGCCAACGCTGCTTTGTGATTGGCAGGGAGAGCGGTCCAGTCTGCATGCGGTCCAGCTTTGTCTGTGTTGTTGGCCGTCCATGCGGGTGGGAAATCCACTTGATTGAACCATCCTTGGGGTCCCAACACGGTCTTGCCATCTTCTCGGTCATAATTCAGCAAGGTTTCCAGGTAAGCTTTGTAATGATAGGTGTCGGATTGTGGACTGATCAACGTGCCATTCAATTGCAAGTCAATTTGTTTGATGATGGAATGGGCCAAATTGTTGACGGGCCACAATTTTTGAGCGGCCACCAAGTCATCGTTCGTACTTTTCTGCAATCTCAATTCCATGGTAAAGTAACTGCGTCCCAAATCCACAAAATCGTCTAATCCCGGAATGATGAATTCCATGGGATTGATACCCGTGGTGGTGGGTTGAATGGTAACCATGCGATAGGCATTGATGCTAATGTCGGTCGGTGGCACCTTGAAAATCCGTAACGCCGGGTTGACGGTCCCTTCGGAACGCTCGTGAGCCGGGGCGGTTTGTGTACTCACGTCAGGCATGTTTAACGTCGTCGTCGTCGAGTGGTGGCACGTCGTCGTCGTGAGGGGTTTTTATACCGTCGTCGTCGTGCTAAACGTTGTCTCAAATCAAACCCGGGCAGTCTCATCACCTCGGGACTTAACCAGCCACCACGTTGTCCTCTCCTGAGTTTCCAAAACGGATACAGTCCACCCCATTGAGTCAACCCTCGATTACTGCGAATCCGTCGAGGTCGTGAATGCACGGGGTCCATGTTCACACGCCCAAAATATCGCGTGCACGCTTGGTTTGCTTGGGAAACAAGGCACTGGCTACCCGCACGGCTTGTTTCACGTTCTTCTGATTCAACGCTTTCTTGGCTTGTTTGGTAATTTCCTTTTTAAGGACGTCTTCGGCTTTGCGTTTGATACCGCGTGTCAAACCCGTTTCCAAGCCTCTCTTGATATTACTAGGCAGTTTTAAAGGATTTCGCGTGCTTTTAAGGCCTTGGAACCCACCACGCATGAGCTCCCTCATCAACCCACTGCCATGTTGATCATACCACTCGTCGGTCCGAAATCGTGTCAAACTTCCCCCTCGCATGGTTGTCGTCTTCCCCAGGGATACACGTTTTGTTTGGGTCACAAGCCTCGCCTCTTTTTATACCGTCATCGGCCTTTCTTTTTCTTCCGAGTGGTCGCTGCTTCCATGGCTTTTTTGCCACCGTACCCCGCGGCACCACCCACCGCTCCCAACGCGGCGGCTTTCCCCACAGCTATTAAAGCGGGCACGAGAGCGGCCAGAGGTAAGAGACCCCCTCGTTGCCTTCGTCGTCTTCTTCTTCTTCGACGTGCTCTTGTCTTTGTCATCTTGTTGTTGTTGTTGTCACACGCGTTTTTTTTTTCTTTTTATGCCTTTTTGAAGTGCAACGTGACAATGGTATGGCCGTCGCCAAACCGGACCAACTTATCCTCGGTGCCAGACGTTTCGGTGACTTGCATTTGAATGATTTCCACGACTTCATTACGAAGGGGTAGGTATTGAATGTGCAACGGTTCAAAGTACATGGTGCCTCTGCCTTCCCGCTTGTAATGGATTTCACGCAACAAATCGGTCACGCGATTGCCCACCACCGTGCTGCCTGCCACGTCCGAGTACACGTGCAACGATCGTGAAGGGTCCCCCACCACCGAACGAAACGCCACATTCAAGTTGGTGAAACGCCACCCACAACTCATACTCAATTGCAAATGATCCGGTAAAATCGAACGCACCGTCCAAAAGACCGGGTTGTGCTGATCGTCGTTGACATCGTTCCAATCGTTGTCAACGGGTTTTGTCATGTTGGGGATTTGATCCCCCATGAAGTCTTGTTGTAAGTTTGGGCCCAAAATCAACCCACTGCTAATTTTACGTAACCATCCCATCTTGATAGCCAACTTGGTGTAGATGTACAGGGCGGGCGTGTCCGTTTTGCAATGACAGATATTGGTGTTGTCAATGAGCAGATCTTCCCCTTCCCACTTGAACTTGACGTAGGTGTGTTTGCCTTGATCGTTAACAAACCGACCTCCTTGAATCGCCGTTTCCTGGCGTCGTTGTTCCAAGTGAGCAATGGTGGCTTTCATGAAACTCACCCCATCCACCACCCAATCCAAATGTTGAATGTCATTAATGAGGGTTTCAGCCGTCCCTCCTCGCGAGACCATTTCCCCGCCTGTTGCCCCTGGTTTGGGGTAGTCTTGGTCCCAGGACGTCGATAGGATGAACCCATCTTTTTGCACCAACTCGTACAAATTGACGTGCGTATCCGGTAAGGAAATGGCACTCAACCCCACTTGCCATCCACCTCCTTGTAACCGTAACGGTTGAGGTAAACGAATCTTGAACGAATTGGCTTGGTTGTTGGGAAATTCCCGTCGGTTGGCATGACTGGGTAACGTCACGTAGAACGACATCTTTGTCTTCTTCACACCACCACCACCTCCCTTTTAAAGTGCAGGGTCAGGAGGGTACGTCCTTCGCCAAATTGGACGAGATCCCCATTGGTTTCGGCCATCTGGGTTTCCACGATTTCCACCACTTCGTTGCGTACGGGGACATATTGAATGTGTCGAGGTTCAAAGTGGGTGGTGTTTTGAGGTTGGTACTTGATTTCTCGTAAGAGATCGGTGATGCGACCTCCAACCATGCTGCTGGTCCCTACATTGCAATACACGTGCAAAGGGCGCGTCGGAGCAAATTCCAACGAGGGCCGAAAGGTCGCGTTCAAATTCACAAACCTCCAAGGACACGATAGACTCAATTTCAGATAATCCCCCTCCACTTTCCAAAAGGTAGGCTTGTTGTTGGTATCGCGGACATCCGTCGGGGTGGGAATGGTGGACATGCCTTGAAATTCTGGCAAGAGATTCGGACCCAATCAATACTGGCCGGGGGACCCTTCTTCAATCCATCCCATTCTCAGGGCCAAGGTTCTGCCCCATGACACGTGCGCCACTTGTCCTTTGTAATCCACGGGCTTGCTATTCAATAACAAATCCCCGTCGGAGGTCCATTCAAAGGTCGGGGCCAATTTGAGGCCATCGTTCTCTGTCCATTTGTTTTTGGGGGCTGTCTGTTTGGCACGGCTTTGCTCGTAACGGTACACCAGCTGGTGAAAAAACTGCGATCCCGTCGACGAGGCCAATTCCTTTCTCATATCTCGTCCGTACACAGTGAGTTCGCGACGTTCATGGTACCAGACATCGCCTCCTTGATCGTCTGTGTCATGCGCCCGTTCGTGCCATCGTACATACAACAGAGGATGGGATTCGCCCACGCCTCCTTCTTCCGTGACCACGGGAATGGTGGGTAAGGATAAACTCGCCATGCCCACCATCCATCCGCGTCCCATAAATCGAATGGGTTTCGGCAACCGGTTTCGGAACTGATGGGCTTTGTTGCCAGGAAACTCCTTGGTACTCGCATGACTCATCAACGTCACGTAAAACGACGAATTGGGCACCCACGTCATTGTTTAGTCGCGTCGTCGTCTTTTGGATGGCTTGGGTGGACTTGTCTTTTTCCTCTTGGGTGGCTGGAGAGAGGTCACGTCTCCGCGGGCAATCCAACTATTGTACTTGTCGGGCCACCCTTTCCACTTGACCAACCATCGATCTTTTTGACGCTTAAGTACCTTTTCGATGCGAAATACATCGGACACGTGGACTTTTTGTAAATCCTCTTCATAAAACGTGCCTTGGACGGGGGTGTCATCCCATTCGTGAATCTTATAGGTGGGCACGGGGCCCGGGATCACACGATGCACCACAAACACTTCTTCGGTCCAACCAGGTAAATAACCTTTTTCAAACGTCCGATGAATCTTGTTGAGACGCACCCGATCGCCTACTTTGAATTGAGGTTTTTTCTGGCTTTTCAACCGTTGGCCGTACAATCGTTTCCACACGGCTTCTTCGTTGTCCCACGTCACGTCTTGAGGGGCCATGCCAATACTTCGATGACGCGTGGCATTGTACCCTTGCACCAACTCGGGTAACACATCGTCAAAGCGTAAGGTGTTGGCCGCGGTAAAATACCGGTACAACCGTTCTTTCAAGGTGCGGTTAAATCGTTCCACCACACTGGCTTTGGCATCGCCTTCGGTGGAAAAATGATGAATCCCTTGCTCGTCGAGCCATCGTTGAAACGTCCGGTTGTAAAATTCTTTCCCCCGATCCGTTTGCAATCGATTGGGGTGTCGTCGTCCTTGTTTCAAAATCTTCTCAAAGGCTTTCACGAGGGCCACCCCCGTTTTGTCTTTCAAGGGTTGCACCCACGCGTATTTCGACAAGACATCCACGACCGTCAACAAGTAGCGTAGGCCCCGATTATATTTGGCCAACGGTTGCACTTCGACTAAATCCGCGACCCATTGATCGTCCAACCCTCCCACGATCACGGGGACGGTGGGAAAACGACGACGTCGTGGTTTATGTAACGTGTAGGCCAAATCCCGTTCCAAGACCCGTTGGGCTTGTTTCAAAGGGAGACGATGGGCTTTGGCAAACCGTTGCACGCCTCCTAAACTCCCCGGGGCACGAGGATCGTGGTAACGGCTCAACCATGATGGGGTGTGTTTCTTTCGCGGGGCCATACGTTCTGGCATTCATCCCATAAGGTCGGTATGGAAGGGATGGTGTGGGGATGCGCCTTTTGAATGATTCGATACCATCGCCACGCGTCCGGATGCGCTTTTAACCATACGACAAACACCACCCATCGATACAGGTTACGGTCGACATGGGTTTCTTCAAAGACGTGGAGAGGGTGCGCGTCCTCGGGACATGGGGGAATAGGGATCTTGGCCCCGGGTTGGTGATCATATAACACTTGGCACAGGGTTTGATGACATTGCCATTGCCCCAAGGACC
This sequence comes from Siderastrea radians, assembly GCA_964017195.1. NCBI lineage: Eukaryota > Metazoa > Cnidaria > Anthozoa > Scleractinia > Rhizangiidae > Siderastrea > Siderastrea radians. The sequence continues at coordinate 25,552 of CAXHKT010000136.1, forward strand.
AGACAGACTCCCACGCATCACACACAGCAGACTCCATGGACTAAATAAAAAATTTTATTCGTTCTCTCTCCTTTTAAAGAGACCGTCATACACGACCGTCTCGAGGCTTTTCTGCCAGTTCTCCACACTGTCACTGTACTTGGGGGGTGGTGGCGCTGGGGCCACCATCATTTCTTGACGATTCTTGAGCTCTTGAATTTCTCGCAACAATTGTTTCTCATAATCTGTCAGGGGGCGATCCTCTTTCCTTGGGGCTCGAGGAGGCGGCCCTGGGATGTCCACGCCCCGCTTGGGATACCCTTGCGCATCACGGGTAGGTATTTCAGCTTGTTGGTCGGCTTTCTTGGGAGGGGTGTCATGAAACCAACTCCAGTACTTGGGACCCAAGGGTTGATCGGCCCACCGGAAGAAGCCACACTGTTTCTTGGAACAATTCAGAAACAAACGATCGGGGTTCTGGGTCGAATGGCTCTGTTGTAGCGTGGCGGGTTCCCGGCAAAAGCACTGCAAACAAGTCCACATGTCCAACACTTCTGCATGAGGCTGACTATACACCGCTTTCATATACTCCAGGGCTTGATCTTGTCCACAAAACAGCAAACAGGGTTGGATGGGACATTTCACATACTTCCATCCCTTTTGAGATTCTCGGGCCTCCAAACGCACGTCATGACAAGGGCATACCATATAGTCCACCTTTTCATTGTTGCCTTTGACTTGATGATGGCCCACCTCATTGTCATACACTGTCGTCAGAGTGAATTGTGGTGTAGATTGCTCCACCATGTCATTCAATTCTTTCATCATATCTTCCACCGCCGCTCGGGTATCTTCCACCACCTCGCGTACCCCCGGATCACAGTCCACGGGCGTCATCGTTTGAATAGTCTTCTTCTTCTTCTTCCCCTCTGGGGGATGGGTTGTCTTTCTCTTCCGATCGACTGACATCGTGCTCACGATTTTTCACCCACCCCTGCCTTTTTATACCCAGGACCCTTGGCTCTCATTGGTCAGCTTTTCATGACCCTATAAGGACGTCTCCTCTTCCCATTGGTCAGCTTCTCCTACCCATATAAGGACGTCTCCTCTTCCCATTGGTCAGCTTGTTATGACCTTATAAGGACCTCTTGTCTTCCCATTGGTCAGGTGTTCCTATTTAAGAGGGTCCCTTGGTCTCTCGATCGTCATTCTCAGAGCAATGCCACCCAACATCGACATGATTGGAGAACAAGATCTCGGTGCCTTGGAACTCCAGGTGGGTCATGGTCATGTGGTCTACACCGGGGGAGCCAAAGGTACGGATGCACTCGTCGAAGAACAGGCCAAACACTTTGGGATGCAAATCGAAGTGCTCGTCCCCCCGAACCATCCTCGAGCCACGTTCATCACCCCTTCTACGGTGGAAGTCCTGATGTTGGCCAACCCTCATCTTCACCAGGCAGCGGAGAAACTAGGGAAAAAAATGCCCAGTCATTTTTACACCCTGCAATTGCTGCAACGCAATTATCAATTGGCCAAAAAAGCCCATACCATCTATGCCTTTGGCATCTTGGAACCGGATCATAAACGCGTGAAAGGGGGTACCGGTTGGACCGTGCAATTGGCCATGGATCAAGGCAAACCCGTCTACCTGTTTGACATTCCCAGTCAATCATGGTACCGCTCGGACCATTACTACCAAGTCAACGAGAATGCTGCCACCCTGGTCACAGGCAGTCAATTTGTTCCTTGGGGACCCAAAAAGCCCACCCTTCATCAAAGCAGTGCTATCGTGGGATCCCGGGATGTGGACGAGAAAACCCGAGCCGAAATTCAAGCCTTATTCAACCGCACGTTCTGTCTCCCCGAGAACATTGATCAATTACGCATGGAACTGGAAGACTTTCATTTGTAATGTTTTTAGTTTTTACTTTTTGAATTTGTACATAGTCCCTTTTTTTAGTTTTTATTTTTCCAATTGTAGTTTTTCCAATTGTAAATAGGTGCGCCCGCGTGGCAAAGAACACAGACAACCCTTTGTAAAAAAACATCAACTCTTTTTAATTAAAAATAAAAAAACTGACATCACTGGTTTTGCACGTTCATCATAAATAATGTCTCTTGACTCACATGCCTCTTGACTCACAATAAAAAACAAAATGTTCAAAGAAATAAAACACGTCGCACTTGGTTTGCCCGCAGGCGTCTTGACGAGAGGCCATCTTGAGATGACTCCGCCGGCGGTTCGATTTCTTTTATAGTCTCTGGGTCCTTCCCTGCAAAGCCTCATGGGTCCAAACTAGAGAGGGGGGAGGGGGGTCCCCCCACCCCGTCCCACCCCTCCCAGGGACCCCGTGGGGACTGCTTGTGATTGGTTCCTGCTGCTTCTTCTTCACGTGACCCTTTTTTCGCTATAAAAACTCGCCTCTGCTCCCCGTTTTTTCACTCCCAAGCCAGCAAGCAGTCAAGCAAGCAAGCAAGCAAGCAAGACAAGCAACAGCTACGGATACCGGTAAGCCATTTTATTCCTCCTCTCTTTCAATCTAAGTAGTTAGTCTGTTCTGGAGCAAACCGGGCTAGATCCCACGTGCTCCAGGATTTAATTAATGATTCGCTTTCTCTATAAAAAACAACCACGTCATGTCCGTTGACTTTTTCTGGAGAGTTGAAGGGTGACAATGGTTCGGCCTTGTTTAAACGGAGCCGGCTGTCCGTCGGCTGTTTGAATGTCTATCTCAATGCTGTCAAAGATGGTCTTGCCCAGAGGAAAATACATCCGTTGCCTGGTATCAAATTGATGCTCGGTATTGCCCGCATCCAAGGTACGTAACAAGCCTTTTTCTTGATTTCCCACAATGCTCGGGGCCACCAGATCCGTGTAAATCATCAATGGTTGTTGACCTTGTTGCGGTTTCACCGTAGGGGTGGTGGGAAAGGGTTGCCGACTCAAATTCGGACCCAAGAACAACTCATAATCAAAGTCGGGGTGGGTAAAACTGACGGAGACGTGCCCCAACGGGGGATATTTGGCTACAGGTCCGGTGGTGGGTTCCCATTTATGGCGATCGTTGTAATCCACGATATGTTTCACCAGATAATTCTTTTCTTGGACCACGCGTTCCGTGGGCGTTCTATCTTTCACCAATCCCATCAAGCCCGCCAATTTCCATTCCATTTCAAATTCCATATTGGCCGGTATGAGCACATACAACGAATCTAATTCAGAGGCGATGCCCTTATTGGTAATTTTCACATAGGGTTGAGCCAGGTTCAAAGCGGCGAGTTGTTGTCGTTTGGCTTGATCATCCACATCCATTTTGGGTATATCCATCATGACTTCCATGCGTTGTTTTTCCATTTCGTAGGCGATGGTAATCCAGACTTCTTTCAAATTGTGGTAATACCCGGGCGGTAAATAAATTTGTTTGGTGACTTTCAGGGGCGCCGTGCCATCCGTCCGTTTTGGCATGTATTTGATATCTGTTTTCATCCAATGTTTTTGACTATCTTCTTGCGTCCAATTCTGCTTGGTTTGATCTTCCAAGGATTGATTAAACCCCGGGTGGGACATATGCACCAACGCCACTTCCCAATCATCTTCCACCAAATAATAGGAACGAGTAGTCGCGCCGTAAATTTTTGACCCGTGCCTTGCGCTTGATCACTGAGCAGAGTGATGTAAACACTCATGGTGACTACTCCCTCACTTAGGGTTTACCCCCTTTTATATTTGCCCCGCTGCCCCACTTGGACTTGTGCCATATCAAACCCATATATGGACCATATATGGGTCACCCCCGCCGCCCAACTTGGACTTTGGACTTTGCGCCCGCGTTTCTCCAGCGGTTTGTGAGCCCACGATCCCTTTTTCACACTCGCCAGCGGTTTCCCCTTTCAAATCACGTGACTTCCGGTTTCATGAGCCCACGATCCTTTTTTCCACTTGGTCCGCGGTTTCCCCTTCCAAAACACGTGACTTCCGGTTGTATGAGCCCACGATCCCTTTTTACCCACTGGTCAGCGGTTTCCCCTTCCAAACCACGTGACTTCCACCGACCAATCAGAAGCCAGGAAATCTGCTATCTGGGCCCCCTTTACTACTCGAGACGATACGGATGATTTCCAATTGGCGATAACAGACCAGGAAAGTACACAAGAGGCCTCGCAATATCAGACAAGGGCTGACTGTTAGAATCAGAAGAAGTACAAGTGGTAGAGGTACTAGCTTCTGTTCGGAATCGCAGCGATTTCAAAGCTTTCGCTCAAGGGTTTCCAGGACTGCCGAGAAGCAGTGCTTCGTCGGGCTTTCCATCTTCAGATCGCAGCAGCCGTTTAGCTCTCGGTTTCTCTCTGGCTTTGAAGGCCTCCTTGATTTCCTGTTTGACTTCTTGTAAATTATCAGCAGCCCTGCTTATAATATAGCAAACGCTCTTGCAAATAAACAAATCAGAGTTATCGGAGCAGTTAATATTGATATTTGCAGCGGACTGGATAATTTCTGCAAAATTTGCAGCATTTTTCCCGAAGTTTTTTCATTCACCGTACAAAGTGAAGAACACGTAAAACACTTTGAACCGCTTTCTACAAATTTCTTCGGTGTTTCAGCCATCCGAAACGGAATCATTTATTAATAGCTAAGATGTCTGGCACATCTCCGGAAAATTCCCGACCGCTTTTTTCGCCCGAAAATTAACGTCATTGTCAACTTGCCGAGACGTGATTGTTTTTTTTCGATTTACCGCAACCACAAAGGGATAGGGATGCGGTTCAGTTTTCAGCAGCCGTTTGTGGGGGGGGGGGGGAGTGTTGCCTGACGCCACTAAAAACGGCTGCGTAGGAGACTAGGGTGAGGTATGGGAATATGAAGTTAGTCACAATTCGCACTGTACAGGTGAGGGCTCGCGGGAAACCTTGCAGCTGAACATTAGCGCCATTTGGCTTAGCCTGACTGTTTTTTCGTCAAGCGAATCAGTGCCATGTAATTTTGTTTCCCACGTCTTAGGATTATGGGTGATTTTCCGCCGTTCCGCGTTTTAGGATGTGGGGTGATTTTCCGCCATTCCGCGTTTTAGGATTTGGGGTGATTTTCCGCCATTCCTCGTTTTAGGATTTGGGGTAATTTTCCGCCGTTCCGCCGTTCCGCCATTCCTCGTTTTAGGGTCGCCCATATTTAAGGTCCATTTACCAATTGTACTCTGTGCAGCTGATGAAGGTCGTACGACAGAAACGTTTTAGATTTTTTGTCCAACTTTGGTTGCTTCTTTGAACTAGCTTTTTTAATATTTACCTAGGACTGTGGATGTCTCTGGGATCTCTTTGGTACGACATTCTTCGTTGGCCCAAAGAGCCAACGACTAAAGAGAGTGGTCTCCAACATAAAACGTTTTATTTTAAGCCCAACGCGTTTCGGCTTCTGCCTTCATCAGGGGTTTCTGATAATTTCAGGTGATTTTCACCGGTACGTGAAGCTAAGAGAGTGCTCTACAATAAAGAAGCGGATATATCAGTGGATGGACTTCTCAGTGAGGTCACATGGATTTTAATACAGTTCTGTTTCGTAGATCAACTCGAAGTTGGTCCACTCATCAGTTAATCTCCATATACACTGAAGTATCACTGAAGTATCGTCAAGGTTTACATCAGCAATACGACCGTGTGACATCGATCGGATATTAATCATACATCGAACGGACAGTTACGTGCGCGCATACATAATTCAAATTTCAACGGTTCCTGAAGGTCGCGGGTGAGAGAAACTAGGTCATCAGTATTCATTTATTTAAAGCGCATGCACGAACTGCGACGAATGGCGGCGACATTGCGCGAAATATTTATGAATAGGCTCTTCAGTAAACATCCAGTCACTGAATGAATAATTGCACGTGCGTTAAATCGTGTACCACGGATATTTAGTGACTTTCAAGCATTTTGAGATTAAAAAAACTACCGTCGAAGTCCGGGTCAGTTTTTTCTTTCGTTGAAACGTTAGTACAAACTTTTTAGAAGTTGTCCAACAAAACAAAGCAAAAACTAAAATAATACTCCTTAAAGCTAACATAGAGTTTTGGAAACGCATATATTATTTAATCCAAATAATTTGGCGATCTCTAAATTGCAACGTATTGTTCTTTTTTGGACAGTGAACAATAGCTGCTAGAATTAAATTTCCATAATTAGCATAATCTTACCTTAAACCCTCATGCATAGTTATCCGGTAAGCCTTCGGAAGCCCTACAACCACCAATTTTGTGTCCAAGAATACAGTACTGATACAGAATTTCCTGAACTGACACAACAGTCAGATAAACTAGGTGTATTGTAGATTGTTACAACAAAAGCAATTTTTTTAAACAAGCTTTTTGGCAGAATATTGGAGGCTTCAAATTTAAACAAGGACGATTTAAAAGCTTACAACTTTCAATGGAACTTGAAATCCTATAATCGGGATTTCATCCTGATCAATGAGTGGTAAAATCAAGAAGTGTTGTCTTCTCCCCGAGAAGAAAACTTAGGCACGGAGTCGCGTTTTACAAAATCTTAACTTTGGAAGCTCAAAGCATCGCAAAGAAGCTCAATTTATCAAACGCACTTCCACTATTCCCCAAGCTTTCTGTTACGTTTCAACGGAATCGGCTCCCAAACGTTCACGATATAAAGCTTTTTAACGTAAGACCTCCACCAAAATTCTGCCTGCTTGTCACCCGCGGCCTTAAGCGCGCACTTAAAAATTTTTGTTTTTAAAATTTTTAAATTTGTAGCTTCCATTTTTGAAAACCGTCTCTTGTAACGATGTCACGCGATCATATTGCTAAACATCAACGATACTTACGTGTATATGGAGATTAAAAACTGATGAATTGGAAAGGTCTCGTGCTACTGCCTAGTGCGTTAGATGGAAGCCTTGGTTAAGAAGAACGGTTGGAAAACCTAAAATAACATGGAGAAAACCTACAGAATCGGAGAAAAGGCAGTGTAGAATGGCAAGATTGGAATGCAGCAAGAACACGAGCAATTGACAAGGCAGCTTGAAAGCAGAATACCAGCGCTTCCTGACAAAGTGAGATATGGAGATCACTGACGTAAATTTTTGATTTTTTGTTTTTGTCTTTAACAAGGATATTTTAGGTGTGAGTGGGTGAAAATAACGGCTTATTTACCCTATCCTCTTGCACTCCTCCTGCATTTGGAGTGTTTATGACGTAGATAAAGGCGAAGGCCTGTGGCATATATTCGAAGACAATCTTACTGACACGCTTTGAGTCGCCAATTCCAGGACTGTCTACGATTACAACACCACTCTGTAAGAAAAAATGAAAGGTTGAAAGCATTATTTGGCCAGGAGCTTCTGTCTTGGCTCATCAGGCTTAGCTAGTGTGCAGCAGTTTCCTTTTCAGTTGAACATCTTTTGATGCTATCTGCAATTGATTCCACTGCATTTTGTAGCACCAGATCACTCAAAGATTCTATATTGTCTCTATGCCGTCATGATTCGCTCTTGTTCACATAGTGAATATTTACACTCTAAAATATAACATACACAAATATTCTTCTCAAATCACGTCAGAGAAACTGAAAGTAAACACAGTCGTGAAAACTAGAAAACGGCTCTGAAATCTTGAACGATTATAAAGTAGCCTACGTGCGCGCACTTTCTTTCGCTATTTCAGTATCATTTTGCAATATGGATGATTTACGACAAACGTCTCCTTTTTCAAAAGCAAAAAACTGCGAAAACAACATTTTGATGGAAAACTTTATTTTGCTGTTGGATGCCTCAAAAACGTTACGAACAAGTTACGTTAGTTTTGCAAGATACCCAAAGTCGAGATAAAACGTCAGAAGATGTAAGCTTCTAAAGATGGGGCACAAACTTTTGAGATCCCTGCGCTTCTTGTCTTCGTGGCTCAAAGCAACTAGGAGTTTTAATGCTCCTGTCTCCACAGACTCAAAAGTTAATCATCTTTACGGCATAATAAACGGTACTACAAAAAAGTACTGCTTTGAAGCCAACAGTAGAATGGTTAGAATGGTCACACTTTAGGGTGTAATCCAGTTATCCTCATCCACTGAAATTTCGAGCCAATTTGTATAGCCCGATATACAGTGTCACAGAAAATGTTCGCTGTGCGGTCACACTTTAGGTTTTCATCCACAAAATTAAAAGTTAGAACCGTTTGGTACAGTATAATAAGAAACCGAAGTACTGCTCTAAGGTTTAGAATGAACCCAAAGACAAGTTATAATAATTAATCTTAACGAGAATCGCGTGAAATAAAGTACTGTACAGAATGTCTATATATTGTTAGCTTAACAGTCAAATGTCAAAGCTGCTCCCTTACCTAAGCAAAAGAGGGTCATGGGTTTCACTCCTGGAGCATTAAAGAGGTAACAGAACGTTCAATTTGTACCTGTAAGAGAAGATTCGGCATCTTGATTTCTATTCTTTCGCACCAGTCTTCATCACCTATAGGTTTCTGGATGTATTCCCGTATCTTGTCAAATTCGCTCCCCTTTAGTGTGACGGGCGTCTTGTCTTGTTTGGCAAAACGTATCACTGCTTCTTTCTTTGATCCGTACGATATTTCACAGAGGGTCAGAGTATTTTGCATGATGCTGGTCGGCAGAACTTGGTCATTTAACAAGAGATTTATTAGGCTACTCTTTCCCGCGCTGGTCTCTCCTGTTGAAATACACACATATGGTAAGTCGTTCTCTTTCCAGAAAAACACTTGTACCCTAATAAACCATTCGACTTAAGCCGGGTGGAAAATGTCTTTCTGGGCAAATCGTGTTGACTTGTCTTTGTTACTATCAAGAGACGTATCCTTGAGTTACGGCAAAACGATCTCGCTTTTCTCTATAGATATCGATGAGTGATGCACGAAGGAGGAACACAGCACCGATAAAATCTCACACGAGCCTCGAGAGCCCTCAGGATAAATTCACTTACGTTCCCGTATGCGCTGTTTTTTTCTATATGGAGTGGTAGGCTGTACAAGGTGGTTTTAGTTTTGAGTCTGTGGATGAAATTCTGAAATGTGACCATTCAAATGAAAGCCTCTGAGCAGTATTTTCATGTGGTGCTGTTTATGCTGTGAAAGGTTTGTAACTTTTGGGTCTGTGGACGAAATCCTTAAGTGTGATCATTCAACTGAAAGCTACTGAGCAGTACTTTCCTGTGGTGCTGTTTATTATGAGTCTGTGGATGAAATCGTAAAGTGTGACCATCAAATGAAAGCTACTGAGCAGTACTTTCCTGTGGTGCTGTTTATTATGAGTCTGTGGATGAAATCGTAAAGTGTGACCACTCAAATGAAAGCTACTGAGCAGTACTTTCCTGTGGTGCTGTTTATTATGCTGTACAAGGTGGTTCTAACTTTTGAGACTGTGGATGCCTTAAGTGTGACCATTCAAATGAAAGCTACTGAGCAGTACTTTCCTGTGGTGCTGTTCATTATGCTGTACAAGGTGGTTCTAACGTTTGAGTCTGCGGATGAAATCGTAAAGTGTGACTATTTAAATGAAAGCAACTGAGCAGTACTTTCCTGTGGTACTGTTCATTATACTGTACAAGGTGGTTTTAACTTTTGAGTCTGTGGAAGAAATCCTGAAGTGCGACCATTCAAGTGAAAACAATTTAGCAGCAGTTTCCTGTGGTGCTGTTAACTGTGTTGCAGAAACTGGTTCTAGGGCTCCAGTCGGTGGATAGAAACCTAAATGTGACCATAGTCAATGAAAGAATCTGGTTGAAAAGCTGAGCAAAGTCCTTTGTTTGATGTTTTTGTTACCGTTTTCAGCCTTGACCGTGCACAAACAGCAATAGGTTTTGAATTGTGCATGAGCAACTAACTAATAAAAATATCACTGTTATTATTCAGCAACAGTGTGCGAACATGAAACAAAAGATCGCGCACGGTCGAAGTACTTTCAACATAAATTGCAGCACCTTTGTTAGGCCTTTGAAACTTGCAAGGTTTCATAACCAGTCCCTCGAGTAACTGTTATGTGACCATTAAATTTAAGATATTGAGAAGTTCTTTCATGTAGTTCTGTCCGTGAATGACCGAAATTCAAATGTGAGTATTCATGCGAAAGCTTTTTAAAAGTCGTTCTTCTCTGGGGTCTGTTAGTTATTCAGTAAAAGGTGATTCTAGGTTTTGGGTGTGTGTTAAAATCCTCATCAGGGCGTGGCTTTTTAATATATGGTACTGACCTTTATTCGTTGGTAATTCCAACTGGGCATTCGAGAAAACGGTGTTTAGTTTGGTCTTTAGCACCCTTTCAAATGACGGTTCACGTAAGGGTGAATTAAGTCAACTAAATTGTTCTTTACAGTATAAAGATAGTGCAGGTCCTTACCAGCTATAAGGATAGTGTATTTCCTGTTTTCTAGGTCTTCATTGAATTTTTCAGCTCCGGCCAGAAAATCAGCTTTTTCTGAGGACATATTGCTTGTGTTGCTTGGAGTACTTTTTTTATTTTCACGCAGTAGTGGTTCAAAACATGTCGTTGGCCTCGAGTTCGTTCACTGAGCTCTTGAAAGATCCTTTCATATCCCTTAAAAAAGAAGAAGTAGATATAACTGTACACTACATGAAAGGGAGAAATTGACTTGGCGCAAGTGCCATTTCTTTCCCTTGTTTAGAGCGCTACAATCTTCTTTTCTCCAAGCTAGGAACATCCTAAGGATGAGATTGATTTAGATCTTTTTTATTTCGTTTAGGTGTTTTAAAAGAGAACTAAACACAAGTTAAAATATGAACAAAGGTAAAGGTAAAATATATGTGTATATTAATATAATATGTGTAGTCGGTTAAATGTACCGCCTTTTTACGAAAGAGTGCTAAAATATTGGGAGGAGGTTACATGCTTGGCGGGTAAGACTGATCTTAATCTAAACGGAACATTCATCTGGAACAACAAACACATTAAAATCAACAACAAAGCTCTGTTTTTTCCAGCGTGGTACCACAAAGGAATCTACAAAATTAAAGATCTAATAAGTGATAACGGTAAATTTCTCCCTTTTGACGTTTTTTGTCGTATGTTTGATGTTAAGGCTTGTTTTACAACATACTATGGTCTATGTAGTTCAATCCGTCAAAATTGGAATGCTATCTCCAAAGAATCCCATGGCATTTTAGAATTAATTTCAAATTGGCGTACTAACAACTCGAACTTAACCACTGCAGATCTGCCGCGTGTTATCGCAGATAGTAAATTTGTTTCTCCTTCAGCCGAACAAAAAATTCTAAATTCAAGTGTTTCTAAAGATAACTTATCAAAGGTATATCTTCTACCATGGAGTATAACAAAGGAAATCAAATTGTGTATGTTCCAGTTTAAAATTATTCATAACGCAGTGTTCACAAAGGACAAGCTTTTCAAAGCAAATATTTTACATGATGACCAATGTTTTCACTGCAAAGACAAAGCAAAAACACTTCTGCATTTGCTTGTCCACTGCCCGCATACAGTGGCTTTTTGGAATGATTTTCGGGAATGGTGGCGCAAAAATACCCATAATGCACTGAACCTTACACCTACTAAGGTGTTATATGGTGTGATAGATAACTCAAGGTTCTGCACGCTACTCAATTTGGTCCTGTTAGCTGCCAAGTTCTACATATACTGATGCAGTCTAGACGATACCGCTCTATACTTCCCTGTGTTTGAAATAAAATTACGTGAAAAAGCAAGGATTGAGAAAGATATTGCCACGAGAAATGGAATCTAAAGCATTTCAAGATTAAATGAGAACCTCTGATCCGCAACCAATTTTTTGGAGATGTCGATATTTGAGAGACCTTTGACCCGCTTTGCAATTTATTTATATAGTTATTTATTTAGATGTATTTGTTTGTCTATCTTTTTATTTAATCGTTTGTGCTTTCTGTTTGTTTCTATTTGTAAAGACGTGCAAAGTATTACGGTAATTGCTTTATACGTTTGTTAATTTCTTATCGATTGGTTCTATTTGTAAAGATGTGCATAGTATTATTGTAATTGCTTATATATTGTATTGTATTTTTTTTTGTATTCTTTAATAAATAACATTAAAAAAAATGTGTAGTCGGTTAACATTTATACATGTATTGCGTAAAAAAACGGAAACCATTAAAATACGTCACCTTAACTTTGCGTAAAAAAGCAGTATTTTTACAAATATATATTTGTAAAAATAAGGTCCTCGTATATAATACAAAGTTCCCTCACCTCTACAGTTTTTTATTGATGTATATTTGTAGAAATACGGTACTTCAGACCACGGGTTGGGTATAAAACGCGCTTATAACTGAATAGAGATGACAATATCCTGGAGCATCTCACCTGGCCGAATTCCTAAATCCTTGTATTTGAGTGTTTAAAGACGCACACGTGACTGATCCAGCTTTTCCTTTTCGACTCCTATCCGGACTGGGTTGCCTAATTTTCTTTCTACGACCACTTCAAAATGGGGGACACATGAGTTTTTCATTACTTGAAGCAACCTTTTACTTTTTCAGGTTATAAAACACCCGACATCACTCACTGTTTACTGTTTCGCCTCAGTAATTGATCACAATTTATGTGCACTTGAATATTGTGTAAGGCCTAGTTCAAAGGGCAAATTTTGTTATTTCCGTTGGAGATCTCTTTTCTATACTCTTCCCTTTTCGCTTCATTTTGATACTGAACGGGCGGCTCAGTATCAAAAGCTTATCTGTCAATCCATTAAGCCGTCAATTCAGCGAGTCACCTGCCAAACCTTTCTTTGGAATGGCTAAATGATCATCTTTTATTGAGGCTAGCATCATGGAGTTGGTCTCTAAGGTTGATCCAATTGAGCTTATCGGGCTAGTAGCAAGGGCAAATACAGTGAGCTAAATGTTTCTTTTCCCTTGCAAAGGCTCTAGACTGTAAACTTCGTTTTTTTCTTTAAAGACAGTACAGGGAGAAAAGAATCGGGAATTCGGGGGCGGCCCAAGCGAGGATCGCGCCATCGCGCCATTCCCGATTTTTTTCCCTTCTTTGAAGAACAACAACAGTTGCCCACAGTCTATCTTACTCGCGGAAACTATGCAGTTGATTTTGAAAACGTGTGAAATTGGAGACTATGTGCAGGAGAAGAGATAAGTAATCATGCATAATCTATGCATACTTCTTTGCGTGATAAGCACAAAAGGAAGTGATCACATAACGGGAAGAAGAATGAGAAAACTAATTATTTCAAGGAAGCAAATAACATCATGCTATCTTACTCGCAGCCTCTAGTGCAGACATTCTTTGGGCTCGTCACGAAAATGGGAGGAGCGCGTGACGAGCCCAAAGAATGTCTACGTTGAAGGCTATCTCACTCACGGAAATTTAGCAACTGACTCTAAAAAGATGTCAAATTGGAGACCTTGAGGCAGCACAAAAGGAAGTGATCATATAGCGGAAAGAAGAATCAGGAAACTTATTACTTATTATGTCAAGGAAGCAAACTTATATCGTGTAACAGCTAGTCCTAATAATAATAATAATAATAATAATAATAATAATAATAATAATATTTTTTTTTAATTTTTTTAACATATTTAATAATACCTTTATTGACAGTCATAGTGAAAATACAATGGAAAGATAAGAATAAGATGCTAAGAAATTACAATCAATTATTAGTTTAAAAAATTTTTAAGAACTAAAATTCTTTTCTTAATTCTTAATTCTTCTTCTTATTGTTGATAGTAATGATAATCTGCATTACAATCAATCAATAGGTTAAAAATACTAATGATTTATGAAAAGGTAATAAAATATTCTAATAGTTAAATAATAATAATAATAATAACTTTATTTAACGAGGGTGACACCTAACAGCAGAGCTGATAAACCTGTGGCCCTCTTAAAATATACAATTACAAACAAAGATCAATTAAAAACTATGCTTATTATGGATAAAAACTATTTACAATGACTGGTAAGAACACTATAAAATGCTTGGGAAATGGTAAAATTAACTGATAAATTATACTAATTTAAAAATACTATTTGTAAAAAGAGACATTTAAAGACTAATTTATGCAAGAATGGTAAAACTGACATTGAAATTTCGAAGAGGTCAACGTCTTTGTAAGATTGAATGAAAGTGTTTCTCAGAGCAGATTTGACTGCTTTAAAAGGTTTTTAAATCTGATCTGTCAAGTCCTAAAATACAAGTGCCCGTTGGTCTCGTCCACTCAAATGCAACACACGAGTTACAAGAGCTCTCAACAACTCTCCAAAGCTGTTATCGAATTCGAACATTCTTCAACTGCTAACCATCTGATCTCCCTCTCGTTTACACTGTCCAAAAAATTAATCCACAAGTAAAGAGGTCCAAACTGTTGCGTTATGTTTCGACTGCTGTGTGACATCATTTTTGTTATTACTTCCTTTCGTGCAAACTAAAAACAAACGTATTTCTAAATACATCTAATCGCAGTAACGCTGTCATGTAGAAGGAAAAAAAAAGAGAAGTGAAAAAAGCCAAATACAATAATACATCTGTTATATAGCGCTTTCACCAAAATAATGTCCGAGAGTGCTTTACAAGAGATTAAATCAATTCAAATATGAATTTAATTAGCCATGCAAACTACGTTAAGAAATTCGCTCTGATGAAGTGCTTACTCTCAATCGTCAGCTTCAATGCCCAATGTACCTTATCTTAACTCAGCTGAATTCAAATTCAAGTATTATACGGTAATGCATAAGAGCTTTTGAGAATTATAAAAAAAAGTGTTTCATCCTTTGCGCACGCACTTTAAGATACCAGGTTGATCGTCAGATTAAAGCACATCTCCAACTGGAAAATTTCCTATATTTTAGTTCTGTTGAATGAAACTAGCAGGGGCTATGAATAGAGTCGACCTCTTTCAGTGTCATCAAATTTCCAATCAAATCCAACGGCCCATCTACTAGTGCGCACTGCAAACCTAAAGATTCCCACAATATTTGTTACATCCATCTTTTCATCCCTCTCTCGTCGAAAACTCCATCCCATTTTCGTTTGTGTAGTGATGACTCCGATTTTTCCAGTAAATTAGAGGTAATGCGCCACTCCTTCAATTCTTCGGCTATCCCGACTCTGTTATCATTGCGGCTCAACACCGCGCTCAACAGATTAATCAACTATCGGCACTGGAAACATCAAAAGGAAGAGAACGAGAGAATGCCATTTACGCTCACTTTTCGCCCTCACAATCTTGCGGCCAAAAATTTCATTTTAAAGAACTTTAAATAACTGCATAGTAGCATCACATTTAAGAAAATGAAGAAAATCCGGGAAGATTCTGGTTTGATTTACAATACGTGGTTTCATAGTTGATTTTGCCGTGGGACAAAATTATCGCCCAGAACGGTACGGCAAATTACACCTGGATGAAATTTCGTCCCTCAGTGCTCAAGACTGAGATGAAATTGTCTCGGGATGAACGTATCTCGCTCAGTGGTCATGGAAACGGTAACTGAGAAGAACGACCTATCACCGAGATGTAACTCATTCCGGGAAAATCTAATCTCATCTAAGGATGAAATGACCAAAGTCTTGAGTGTCAGACAAGAAATGGCTCACGTAAAGGGCCCAATATTTATAGTTAACTGCCTTTCCTAGTTGATTCTTTTGTGACCCAAAGCGACTCTTTCCCGGAAAACATATTATATTATATTATATTATATTATATTATATTAAAGAAGTTCATGAGAAATTAGTTTTTCATGACTTTCACCCGAATATGCGAAAACGACTGACTGAGTGACTGACTAAAACCTCCCCAAAAGAGGTCTGTTTTCAAAGAGGTTAATTGATACGAGTATGTGCCGAGCGAACTGTCCTATGGTGTAAAGACAGTATTTGCAATGTGAAGGTTCGATCATGTCTGTATGAATCAAGATGTTAGAGTGCTTAGTTTTGTATATTTCCTGTTACAGACTTGGATCAAAAACGAACGGAGAGTTTGCCTTGAAGAGTTTTATAAATTTTGCTGGTTGTTGTGCCTTCCGGTTTTCTTGAAGATAAAACGTATTTTCATACCTTTTTTAGAGTACCATTTGCTTTCTTTAGTTCTTTGATCCTTTGTTCTCGCGCCTTTACCATGCTGTTTAAATCACTTCCATATTTGGTTGAAGGCACCCGTAGTACCTTCAAATCGTCCACTAGGTCTGAGATGTTTTCTTCACTGTGGCTACGTTCAGGCCTTGTGGGGTCTTCCTGCGCCATTGCACAGTTCAGGTAACTCGACATTCACTATGGTTGTTCTGGTGGGCTTCCAGAGATCCCGGCAACACGCCGATTTCTAATTCTCGAAGCAGCAGAATGCGATTCAACCCTTGATAATAAACTTCTAAACCTTTCTTAAAACGCAATTCAAAGCTATGAATGCAGCTTGACTTCGCCTCAGGATCAGGATAGAGTGGAAATTTCGAGTAAATGGCAAATCTCTTTGAGTGTGAAATAAAAACAGGACGTTTGATGACCTCCACCTTTGGACTCAATTTTACTTCCGACTCAAATTAGCAAGCGGATCTACTTTATAGAGGAAGCCTTGTATTGACGTGTGTGTTCAAAATTCCTGGCGCAAAATAAGTCATAAAAATTTAACATGACAAATAAAAAATTGAAGCCCGATTATGTATTCGCAATTGAACTACGGGCAGTTTTTCTTTCCGCTCAAGGTTAGTCGACCATACACTACTGGCGGTTAATCACGTGCGCGGTACGTGACCACGCAGCAGGCGATTTTCATGATCGCTTGATCGAGAGGTTTTCTGGCGCTGCTCAGTGGTGGTTGGACAGGGTCCGAAAGGCATGGTGCCGGGATCGCTATATCAGTCAATCACGAGCAGTCTCTCAACCAGGACGTGAAAGCAAGATGGCGGCCTGTGAGGTAAATGTGAACTTCACTTCCTATCATTTAAACGTGCTATCTGTACGCAAGGCAACTTATGTTTACCAAGAATAATTGGGAATAATATTTTTCTAGGTGTCTTTAAATTTTAGGATCCGGTCGTCTTTTGTAAGTCAAGTTTGAGCACAATTTCGTTGTAGGTAGATCGAGCATGGTGTGGTGTCATGAAATTTGAGTAACTCTTACAATTTGAGAATTTGTAGGATAACCTGAAAACTTAAAACCATTCATTTCGCACCCAGATCAAGATGAATCAGTTTCCTTTTAGAAAATCATATAGTGCCCGATAGCGCCCCTCTAGTTTAAGAATTATGCGTTGTTTAAGTTGTAGAATTTTACCCTCCATATTACTTTCTCACGCCGCGAGATGTGAAAATTACCCGCCAAATAACGCCAGTGATCGTCTTATTTTGTTTCGAAAATTTTAACATGTGCTCTGCGGTTTCATTTCTTCAGGGAAAATCATGAAGAAGAAACGTCCAGTTGGCAGTCCTAGTGGGTCTACTCCCGCTAAACCGTCCAGTAAAATTGCTCGAGAATGAAACAAATCGAAAAAATCTTTATCATTTGGAAGTCCAGACGTATGTTATTTTGCCACTTTTGTTCGTGTTTTCTTTGATGCTTTTCTGTCTCTAGAAATGTCTGTCTCGATAACCGCTTTTATTCTGTTTTACCTCTTACAGGAATTCAGTTAAAACTCGTCTGTGAAGACGTCGGCGGACAACGAAATTAAAGCACTCTTTCAGTACATTGCCTTATTTTATGACCCTGCTGGAGAGCGGAGTGATTGGGCAGAGAAGCCTTGGCCAAATACTAAAGCAAGTTCTTTCTGGGATAGCTGTACACAAGCCTTAGCAGAATGTACAGGTCTCCCCTTAAGATCTAGCCTGTTCCAGGCGTTCAGATAGTGGAGCACGAGCGAAAAACAAAGCGAGCGAAAGAGCCGGGAAAAAACGAGGGGAGACTGGGGAAAAGGACTAGGGAACGCCTGTGAAATTAATTTTAGAAAGCCGATGCCGCCTCCTTTAGACCGCCGACAGCGGCAGGGAAAAATCAGGAAAACTGATAGGTACAACTGATGCACCTAGATTAGCATTCGCTACCTGCTTTCTAGTCCATGATAAGATGTACTACCTAGATATGTAAGATGGAAAACATATTTTACAAGCCTTGGTTTTATGGTGTCATGGAAGGTTGTTTGTGAATGTGGGTTTCGAAATGGGTCTTTTACGTTGTATGGAGAATCTATTTCAGGCTAGGTTTTCCTTGCGGTGGGTTCTTTTTCACATTCTAATGAATCGATGTCCATCCACCCTTGTTTTATACAAGTTGTGGATGTCTTTTCCAACAGTTAGAGCAAATTGCTGTTGGCGAAGATAATGGACATTTCCTTTTGTTAGAAAAATATGTATATGACTTGATAAGCATTTATAATATATATTATGCATATTATTGTTAGTATTCATAGCCCGAGAACTGGTGACAGTAAGAATGCGCGGAACTGGGAAGGTGGCTGTTTCTCCTACCATCCACACCCTCCCCCCACCTTCCTCTCCGCAGGCCGCGCTCTGCTGGCCAATTTTCCCCCACCAAGAAACCTGTTGTCATACTAATAGGCACCAGAGAAACGACCTTTCCTTTGTTGTCGTATTGATAAAGGTAGCCTGAATTTACACTTGAATGTGTAAGTCTGAAGCGAAAAAACACGATAAGCACTAACAAAAGTACTTACACCTCATATACAAAGACAAGGGCGGTAAGTACAATAGCCTTGCAATGAAAAATGTAAACTCAATCCGCTATTCCAATAAAAATGCTGTAAATTGAATCTAAGAGTAAAACTGTCGCACAAATTTCCTCTAAGAAACAAGAAAAATATTTCCTTGGGATTCCGTGTCATAATTTCCGTACCCTTAATTGAGTTAAAACACTGTAAATTAAATTAACTCACTATAATTAAATCCATAACCAAGTAATGCAAATTAGTTGTATCGGTGAACAAGTTAACACGATATCCAACTCTTAAACAGGCTATTTTTCCCCTTGTGTTCCTTCTAAAGAACTTTCCTCATCTTAGTTTTCTCGAAAAACGTCAGTTTAAGAAAACGATTTAGGGCCTTTGCAAAAGGTGCATTGGGACCCATTGCTTGCCATGGCATTCTTGAATATTGCTGAAAAAGAAATTGGTTAACATGACAAAATATTTCATCCAGCTCATATTTTTATATGTATTATGGATTTCTTTTTCGCTTTTCGTTGTAAAAGCTACTTTCATGATCAGGTGACAAAAATAAAAAATACTTACGTGACTCCACTTGCAGAGGTGTAATAAACATCGTCTGTATCTCTTGCGCCATCTGCCAGCAGTTCACAGGATTCTTACAGTGCAGGGCAATTTTCCGTCCTTCGTGATTAGGGTACTGACACGTCTTTAGTGGTCTCCAGTATTGCCCTAGATTATGACGGTGTTTCGGACAAATTGTTAGTTTTTTATTTCGTCCAATGGAAGATTAAACGTCCCCACCCTCGCCAATATCACTTCATATTCATATTCCGTCTTTTGTGCGTGACAGGTGACAACTTTTTAAATGATTCCTAACATCAGCAACGCACTCGGCAAGAGGTATCACTTCTTCTTTTCCTCGTGATTCTCCACAAATAATCTTTCCTTTTCCAATAAACGAACACGTGGTCAGTCTTGTCACTGCTCTCGCCATGGCTATTGTCAGTGAGGCAATATTTACGTTGACAGTATGCTGTGCTGCAATGCACGTGGTCAACGGCGTTAAAGGAACATCTCGCGAACGGATGACAACTTGCTCGTTTTCCATCAAAATTTGAGACAAATTGCCCTGCTTTACCGTCAATTAAGCAAAATCTAGTTATATTAGTTGTTTCTTGACCAACTAATGGAATTTTTAGGTCGTACAAGAGAAGATACCATGGCTTTGTTAAATTAGATCGCAGCTTTTACGATGGAAATATGGCGGTTTTAGATGAGTTGCATAACTTTCAGCTGTCTCGTGCGGACTAAAACTAGATGACGGCTAAATCTTTTAACAGAATTAAGTAGTTGGCAGATAGGACTTTTCACTGATATGCAGGAAAGCCTGTGAGTACGAACCACTTTTGTGATTTATTCGCCTGAATTTGGGTAAAATCGCATGTTGCGTAAGTGTCCAAAGTAGATAAATTTTGTATCCTCAGTTTTCTTATACCAATGAAAGATTATGAATACAATCTACGTTGTTATTAAGGTAAAGGGTCTTTGTTTATAACTAGCGAATTTGAATGTTTTGAACGAGCTGTTTGGTCCAGAACAAAAAGCTGCAAGTTTGCCAAAATTCATCATCTGGTCACTGAATTTCGAGGCCAGCAAGGGTTTTTGAAAGATTGTGCCAGAATTTTTTTAAGAAGAAGAATTTCGTCGATCTAATTCCATATTTGTTACTTACTTGCCAAGGGAAGTTAAAGAAATAATTATGAGCGAATTCTATTTCGGGAACAAAAATGGATATGAGGATCTAAGGGAGACTGGCTCTTAATATTGAATTGATTGCATGTAAACTAAATAGTTCTCAGATAGTAATTGCACCTTATTATAACTTATTAATATTTGCATCTTATTAATTGTAATTTAGGATTTTATAACTTTATATTTCAATAAGTAACTGTCCCCGATTAGTAAGCCTGTAGTAGGCGCCGGCTAGCTTAAAGAAATGATAAATTAATATTGAAAAGTTATTAGTATTATTATCATCATCATCATCATCATCATCACCATCATCATCATCATCATCATCATCATCATCATCATCATCATCATCATCATTATTATAATTATTATTAATGTCAACTGCTACAAAACAGGTAATTTGTTTACCATACTAAGACAGTTATTAAAATCCGTTTTCATTTCTGTCATTAATTTGTCCTTGATCGTTACAATATCAACAAAATACCGTGAAATCAAATAGTGCAATGAATAGACTAAGCTTAACGCCGTAATAATCCAGACAAAATCCAACATTCAACAGCTGCAAATTGTCGCTATGTAGTCCAATTTCAAGCATTGGTTGCTCAATAGGCTGCACGTTACTTTCGTTAAAGTTTTCTTGTAATGATCTACGTAGCTTGACGGGCAATATTTGTCAACGCTTCTCGAAAATTAAGTTTAAGTTTACATTACCTACAACAGGGGCTTATTTAACATTTATAAAAAAGGGTTCTGATTTGATTAGATGTGTATAACTAATAATTAACTAATAATTATAATATTGTTTTCCGGTCTCACTTGTAATAATAATAATAATAATAATAATAATAATAGATAATAATAATAATAATGGTAATAATAATAATAATAATAATAATAATAATAATAATAATAATAATAATAACAGAGGAAAAGAGTATAAGCTGTGGAGATGAGCTGCCCCTGGATGGACAATAGGACGGCGAAATACAAAGAGAAGACTACCAAGTACGCTGCTCTGCGGTGGGAGCTTTATCGCGGATATGAGGTTAAACAGTACAATGTCATTATTGATGTACTGGGTGGATGTTCTGAAGATCTCGAGGTGAAGATGAAGGAGTTAGTAGGAGAACGAACTAAGCATGTACTGAAACGTATGTAGAAAGTTGTTCTGTTGCAAAGCTTAAATATTGCTCGTTCTTTTGAGATTTTGCTGTAGTGCGGAATGGATTTTGATTTCTATGTGGTTCCAGAGAACGAAGTTTAATTTTTTTTTTAAGTGTAAAAAATATCTTTTGGATTTTAGCGTGACAATTTTTAAAAGAAATTATTTTAAGATCTTGGCTTGTATTTATTCGAGGCATTTTAGTATTTAAGAGACTTTGAAAATTTTAGCGGCATTAGTGCTTTAAATTCATTTTAGTAGAAGTTAGGGTTTTTTTTCTCAAAAATTAGCTGCATAGGCTACAGTCGCGCCCTGGGCATCCTATTTAGACGTTTCACCGGCATGCTTTGCGCGCCTAGTCAAAGCATATTATCAAAGCGTCTATCACGTGACCTTCTCATTTGTCGCATTTGCGAGTGGAGATTTCTTCGAGGCGATGGAAATTGTTGATGGAAATTGCGCTCCTTTCTCTACAGCAGACTTGCTTTATGTCCACTGTATTGATTCAAACGTTCAATTCGAATATTCCTTTAGTGGAGTAGCTTCTCTAAACCTAATAAACGTGCTTGGACACGTGAGTTTCCCGTCAGATCTTCGCTCAAGACGGCTTGTGTTGTTTCTTTACACAAAGGAAATCAGGGATTGCTTAGAAAACAAGAGATCCCCGATTGTTTGTAGAGTGAAAGCAAGTTGTTTCTTTGAGGTAAGTCAAGTTTCCGTTCTCTTGTTCAACGTTTTCTCGTTTTCAGAGTCAAATATGCGGCAAATGTCGCGATGTGTTCGTGAATTGAACCAGCTGAGTTCGAAATTTAGATTCTGTAACTTTCCTTCGTAGTAGCTCGAGTTTTTGACACGCTAAATGCCTTTTTAATGTTTATTAAGCACCCCTGGTTCGGTAATATGTAGGCTACAGCCTGTAATGACCTTGCAAAGGTTTTACAAGGTTTCAAATCGTAGCATTTCCTCGGTGAAAATGTAGAAAAAAGTTTGTCTTTTGACCACTGAGTCTGTCATACTGTGTAGTTGATTTCTTTTGTTAACTTTACTACACTGCATTTGTAATACAACTCACTTGTCCATGCATGTGTATTTCATCAAACAATATTTCCTGTCTTTGTTTACAGATGGATGAAGGAAAAGTGGTGGTTCTAATCAGTAGGATTGAAGTTCTTGGAAATTACAGTTTAGTGTCTGCCCCATTACCTCCAAGGAGTGATTATGAAGAAAATCAATATCCAGAAATGCCATGGCTGGACCCTGAAACAGTTGAATGCAATTGCAGTAGGTTCCCCGAGCTAAACAATGTAATTATTACAAAAGAACATACCACCAAAGACACTGTTAATGTGGCCAAGGAAGAAGAGTTACCTGTGCATGTGGCTGTGGCAAATGATGATGATGATGATGAAGATGATGATGTTTTGGACTTGGAAGTGCCATTATACACTGAATATGTCAAGTTAAAGGGGTGCACTTACCATGGGCATTTCCAAGCGGCGCTCAAGTCGTGCAAGTTTAAGCAGCAAGCTGGAGAGGAAATTCCTTTAAGGCTATTTTATGAGCCAACGAATGTTGCCGACGAAAATGCTGTTGTTGCACAAGTGCAATTAAATAATCAAGAGTGGATATCCATTGGCTACATACCAGGAAAGAAAGTGCAGAAAATTCTTGACGCCCTTTTAGCTGATCAAGTGAAAATTGTGAAATTCAAGAAAATTGAGTATTCGTTCATTTGGTCGATTAACCAATTTAAATACATACCAACTTTGGTAGTTACCAAGCAGGGGCGCTGGCCCAGGGACAATGATACTTATAACTACAATGATTAACAAATTTTTCTTGCATCTGCATGTTAAACACATGCATGTTAAGCACATGCCATCTTTGAGGGGTTGTGCTAAATCTTTTGATCTCAAAGTTGTAATTTGCATATAAAATATTGTTGCCTTAATTTTTAGTGAATGAATTGCTTGTTAAATACATTGGTTGCTTTTTGGTGGTCAAAATGTAAGGATCACCAACCCATCAGGCTTATCAATTAGCTACCTGGAAAGCCAGAAAAGAAAGCTTTTTTTTTCAATAATGTAACTGCACTTCTACAGTTGCTACAGACCACTTTTAAGTTATTTTATGATGATGTTCCAACAAATGTCCATACACCTCCCAGGGAAGGGTTGTTTGGTTTCAAATTTTCCACCCCTCCTGGGCTGGGTTGTTCGAAAGCCGATTTACACTAACCCTGGATTAAAAGTTAATCTAGAGTTCGTTTTATCTTATATAAAATATTTGTGGCTTTTGAAACCCCCACCCCTCCGTGAATTTACATTGACCTTCCACTGGGTGAGTATGGCTACAAATGTATTTTCATAACTGTACATTCACATTTGTCCAATCATTTGTTTGTTTGTGACACACGGGAATCAGGACCTGGTACAGTTTTGTTCTCAAGTTGATACATGCCAATGAAAATTAACAGTAAATTTCATTATTTTATATCCATGTAAAAAAAAATATTGCAAATATAATTGAGGGTACAAAGTAAAAAGGTAGTTAAAAGTTGAGTTGACAAGGGGATGGGGGGATCACATTAATAATCACTACATAAAATGCAGTTTTGAAATTGAATGGCATTAATAAAAAAATTCATTTACTTGATGAGTCTTTATTTTTGCTTATTTGCATCATTTGATATACACTGGGACTGTTCAAAGCCTTATTCTATTCTAATAAGGGACAACATGACTTAAGAAACTTTTGATTGTTGATAATATCTACCTATTGTATGATATAAATATGAAATTGCTGAATGAAGTTACATTCAAATCACTGCACATCTTTCAGTTAAATCAACAAATTCTTCAAAGTTAAATCAGTTAAGGCAGTGGGCTCACAAATCTTACTTTCACTGTTTACAAGCAATAAAGAACAGCTATCACAGTCTTAATATTTTTCTTTCACAAATTTCTCAATGCAGTGCAAGCACATTTTTTCTTTCTCTAAATAATTAAGGCTTTATTTTCATCGTCATGCTAACCTTGCTTTCAAAGTGGAAGTTTTTTTTGGAAATAATGAAGGCTTTATTTTCATCGTCATGCTAACCTTCCTTTCAAAGTGGAAGTTTTTTTATTCAAATAGAAACAAATGTTTGGTATCCTTACTACAGTTTCACGATTATTTTGAAATTTTTAAAATTCCACAAACTAGTACCCTTGAAAATACAAGGAAAGTAAGAATAAGGTACAACAAAACTTCACGGGAGGAGCCGCATGTGATGAGGTACAGGGGGTGGTCCCAACACAGGCCTGTGAAGCCGCTGCCTAAGTGAACCTTTGTGTCGAGCAGCAAGAAATGACCTCCCTGTGGAAAGATTAGACCCATCTTCTCTCTGGTTGATTCTTAAACGGTGGAGGCGAAGGGGGTGGTGGGCTGCATCTACATCATCATCAATCTCTGGGCAGTCATCGAATGATGGATAGTCATCTTCACCTCTAAACCTCTCATTTAGAGTGAAGAAGTAGAATGGAAGAGTGTTATCCATTCTTTTGCAGAATTCCCTGAAACAAAATAAAATATTTTTTTGTATAGCTAGGACTTAAAAAAGCTGTTGGTTACTCCACTGGAATTAAACCTGCACTGAGATTTTAGCCAAACTTTGGCTATGGATTGTTTGTCAGTGGGGGGGGGGGGGGGGCGCACATGCTCGTTAAGAAGCAGCACCCTGTTTATACCCAATAAATGCTCATAATATCACCATCATTATAGTCACAATTGCTTGGTAAATTCATTTTGATGCACGCATGCTAATCTCGCGTGAAACTATGTCCAGTAGGGATGTGCAATACAATTCTGGGCAATACATGACCTTATGCTTAGTTTACAAGCTTGTTTCCTGTATTAAAGAAAAATTGCTACGTTTAGAAAATTGAAAGTACCAGTACCTTGACCTATTTCCAAACACCTTTGCTCAATAACCTTAAATCTTAAGTTTATTACATGTTTTGTACTAGATCAGAACACAGACACTGTTGTGGACAGAAAAGAGATTCATGACAGTTTCTTCATGTAATATACCTGACAAGTTTGGGCCATTTCTCTTTGAACTGTTTTAGAGAGAAAACAAGTCCAAGGTAACGGTGAGCAATGCTGAAAAACGTCTCCAGGTCATCTGTCCCACCAGCCCTGGGATGCTCAGCATAGCCAATCTCATGGTTTTGTCTTCTTCTGTGCTCCTGGCTTTCGATGTTGGTTGTCATTTCTACCAGTGTTTCTCTTGAGAAGCCCCGAATGCAATCAACTGGCCTAAATGAAAGAACAGCAAACAAGGGATTTGTAGTTGAAAAATAAGGATTTATAGAATAAACCCTGCTTGTTAAAAGTTTGATTAATAAAATTCATATTTAATTTTAAGTGGATAGGTGCTTAATAATTTTAATAATAAATTTGGTATTTCTCATTTCTGGCCTCAGTTTTCTGTTAAGCCCCCTTTTTTGTACTTGCACTGATGACTACATGATGTACGGCATATAATTATTTTGGTATGCGAAGCTGGCAGAAGACAATATATATTCTAGTTAAAACTTGGAGGGTTGTTTTATCATAATTCATAGTATAATTTTGTATTGTTTTAAGTATTTATTGTTGTTACCATTTAACTAGTTATTAATAATCTTGCACTGTGTTAACCTGTTGATGTCAATGGTCCGGAAGTCGTATGTGTCAACATGCCAAGGCATCCACTCATCCAACAGATAATTGAGCATCTGGTAATTGTATTTGCAGCGCTGCAACTGTGTTAGACCTCTACCATCAGTAGCCTCGTGCCACTGCGTCAATAACTCAACATGTCGAGCCTCTCGGTGATGACCACTGCGACGGAGTGATGAAACGACATGGGAGGATATGAGTCGCTCAGCATCAACAAGGGACTGCTTTCTCTTTCCAATAAGAGCTGCATGGGTTAGGCCGCTGAGAGAATCCATCACCACCTCGTCAAAGGCCTCGAAATTCAGAGAAGGGTCTTTACCCTGTCTAATACTGCCAGCTGCACGTCTGAATAGGTGGTTGTGGTCGCCACGGTCATGTCTCTCCTCGCCAGTCACAGGATCAACTTCAGGGATGTAAAGGTACATCGAGAAGTCCACTCCCCTTTCTTTCCAATAGTCAACAGTTGCCCTGAATTTGCAAGTAGCAACAATTGACCGTAGCTTATCCAAGAGAGACTCTGGGGTGTCACGTCTGAAAGGATATGGACTGTAGCCAGCAGGAACAAGATTGCCACGTACAAAAGTGATTGCATCTTCCAATGACATTCCATTGGCACCATTCCTTAGCTCATGAAGCTGTGCAATCAACTCATCTGGTACATCAGGATCTGGTGATCGTACTATAGGTCTTCCATCTGGATCAACTAATTGAAAATGAAAAACATTAACAACTTTAAGGATGAAAATTCATAGACAAAAAATTTCCTGTTCAAAGGAAAATGACCAACCTATATTTTTGCCTTGATTGTTATTGATACATTTCCAAGCGAAGTGACAAAAGAGATTTTTGTTGGTCTGCTTGCTATGTGATACTTTATGATCACATCTTAAGTAGGCATCCTCCTGGCCCTCTCCCCTCACCTTTTAAAACCAAGGTGTATAATAAGTCATTTGTTAGTGTAGGTGCCTTGCCTCTAGACATTACTGTGAGGACCTTGTTATCCTTTAATCAGTTAAAATATGAAGGCTTTGATAATCAGTGGTGGGGTATTGATAATCAGTTCATAGCATGGACAGTTTAAAAGTGCAGCAGAATTTGGTTAATATCCACATTATTGAACATGTAGATTAGTCACTCACCACCAACTTGCTCAAGCTTATCAAGGAGGGTTTTTCTGCCGCACCTGCTCACACTCTCCTTCGCATCATGAATTAACTGCCACAGATGTAAGGGCCGTGTCTCACCTTGAGACCTCAAAGAGCAGAACTCCCCATCAGTAACAGTGCCTGTCATAATGAAGAATATTCAATCCAATTTATAAGTCATTACATAAAAATGACTAGCTTGTCACTATTAGTATGTTATGTTTACAGGCAAAACACATCACCACATAGGCAACGGAGAGGTGCCGGAAACCCTGAAAAAGTGCAGGGAAAGGGGGTATTCATTTCATGGACATCCAGGGTCAGCATGAATATTTTTATGTTGCTGAATAGATTTAAGTTCTAGGCCTAACGAGCTGGGTGGGTTGAAAAACAGATGAAACCTCTTTTTTTAACTAATTCAAAAAAATGTATTCTATCATGAAATATTTTTTTTACATTGTATACATCCATATTTTTGTACAGCATGTTTTCAACACAGAAGGTAGGAAAATTACCCATGGCTCACCTGTGACACACAAATTCCTTTTTGTCATCTCCTCTTTAAGATCCTTTGTCAAATCTCTGATGAACTGATCCTTAAGAGTTCTGCATGGCACAAATCTAACTGGTAATGCATATGGCTTCCTCGATCTCTTCTCATCCGACAACATCAGCACCAGGACATGTGTTGCTGCTATTCGTTTCTTTTTGAAGAGGTTCCTCAAGTACATGAAACTTTGGGATGCCAGGTCATGGATTTCAGGCAACACATATTCAGCTCTGTTAGCATCAACAATGCTGGCAAGTGCGTCTTCAAGTTTATGATGGAACTCTTGACTCTGCTGCAGCAAGATCTGGAACTCTATTACCTCCCAGTTGGCTTCCTTCAAAGTTGCCTCAGGACAATTTGCCTGCCTACTTTTCTTCTCAAAGTGGTCTGATGCCTCTTGAAAGCCTTTATCCAGAAAGGAAATGTCTCCTGTTAAAGCATCAAGTACTCTTGGTAGGACCTCCTTTACCACAGCCACATCTCTTAATTTCAGTTTATGCATATCTTCCATCCTATCCTCATATTCATCTCTCAGTTCCTGTACCTTTCCATCTCCAAGGTCTTCATCTCCATTCCATACCTTTCTCTCCCAGGATTCCATCATACACGTTTTGACATCTGTGGCATCAATCTTGATCCAAAACCTCCCGTCAGGGTTGGATGACTTCAGCTGGTCAAGTGCTGCAACCTAAGGGAATAATGTTTGTGATTTGTACCTGTATGTATAATCTAGCAGTATGGCAATGACATGCTTTATTATCCAACTCTGCTTTGAAGACCACAAAGAACTGGCAAAATCAATGCAAATATCCCACCAGATATGCACTTGTCTCACCCTCCTCCCCCTCCCCCACCTTCGACTGTGTGAAACATGAAAAAACATGACAAGTCAGCATTTTGGGGAAATAAAACACTGCAAAAAAAATCTCTTAGTAGACATTGAAGTCCCTATTTGTCTTTTGACTAGACCTTCAGGCTACCTAAAATACTGCATGACTTGTATACAAATGCAGCAATGCTACTGTTCCTGTAAATTGATAGGCAAATATGCATATTATTAATTTTACCTGTAGGAGGGGGTCCATTGTAAATGGTGAATCACTGTCTTGTCTCCATTGTGTTGTTCTGCTTACACTGGCAACATTTACCCTGGCCTGAAATCAAATAAATTATGGCTTGTTATACAGGCTTTGAGTTCAGTGTATACCTATCAAGTTAAATATTTGGTGTTTTTCCTGAAAATCGCAACAGTATTATTTTCAAGTTCTAATTATACACATAAAATTGTTGCAGAATGAAAGTTAATACGGAAAGAGTTGTCTTTAATATTTTGGGTTTATTTTTAAGTTAATACAGGCATGGAACTACTTGTACCTTTTCTGGCTTGCAAACATCCTCCTTTTTAAGGCCACTCCACATTGGTCCTGCAAACAGTCTCTTAAACCTGTCGGGAAACTCAGCACTCATGGTTTCAAGCCACAACTTGTAGTCCTCAGGCTGTTTGATCTACAAAATATTGACACAAAAAATTCCAAACAATCAGTGAAAGATCACTTTGGTACCAATAAGAAGAACACCACGAATAGCAACATCTGTTACTTAAAACAAATTTTTATGCCCTTATTGATGTACATGTCATGGTTTAAATTTATCTTTGGTTTAAAATATTTCAAACCAGCTTGATTTTTATTTCACTGTGTTTCAGATTATGGTAACGAATATGAGACAATGAAAAATAAAATTCAAACCAGTCTGAAAATTTTAAACCAAAGATAAATTTAAACCACAACATACACAAGGAGTGAAATGTTATTAAGAGAAATTCAGAGAAATATATAAAAAGTAAAAAAAAAAAAAAAATCTTAAAAAATTCTTGTTCTTGAATGTTGTTTGAGGTTTCTGATACTGGTACTTACCTCTTTTAACCACCTGCTTTCACCCTCTCCACATGGCCTAGAGTACAACCCTTTGAATAACCATTTTATTGAAAATGAAGTGAAATCAGAAATAACTCAAATATATTTACCTGGTTAACATTGGTACAACTGAAGAATTCAATTTGATACTCGATGAGTCCAAACGGCATTCTATGGATATCCAGCTTTGGTTTTCCCTCAGGGCCCCAAATGCACCGACTCCATTTTGCGATCAAATTTGGCTTCCCATTGTCTTGAAGTAATTTCATCCCCTTTAGGGAATTACTTACAAACTGTAATGGATTGCTTTTAATCCCATTTTCCACAGCAGCATTGATAAACAGTTCATCAAGGATTTTTTCTTTTGTGTTCGAGGATAGCTTTCCTACTAGCTGGTTGATGAACTTTAATAGCAGGTTGTAGCTGCACGATTTTAATCTGTCAGACAATATGTCAAATATCTGATCTTCTTTGATGCGTGTTAAAGCCTTGACAGCCACAGCAACCAACTGTTTCCCAGAGAGGAAATCCAATTGTTTAAGTGTGTCTGGGTGTACATTCTCCAGTTCTTGATCGCTGTCGGGAAGCTTTGACACACCAAGATAGCCATCCACTGAAAGGCCATATTCCTCTTCTGCATCTTCTAGTGTGCTGAAGTTCTTTCTCAAATAGTTAACCACCCGTTGTCTCACTGTGGACCCTTAAAATGAAAAAATATAGGCTAAATTAGTTTGCAATTAGATTGAATCCTTCAGACCAATACAAGTATGAAATGATTTAATCATTTTGCACTGCAAAAGTGTCACGTGACTAATACAAGGTCTTTAAAGAGTGTCTGGTCTTTGACAAGAAATCATGAAGGTCCTTTTTAAAACTTTTGAACAAATGTTGTTGCGTACTTATGCCTATAAAACAATAATAATATTAAAACAAAGAAACACTGCTCAAGTTCATTTTTTTTTTCAACATACAAACGTAACGCTCATTGCAATTCACTGCGAGGATCATTTCTTCACTTTATAATTTAACACTATAAAGGTCTCTTTATAAATTGACATTTCAACATTAAAAGCATACTGGGATAATACAAGGATTACAAGTTATTCAGGCTAGACAGCACAAATAATTTTACACAATAATATTTATAAGCACATAACAAACATACAACAATAATCATTAATAACAATGAGAAACAAACAATGAGAACAAACTATATGTAACTATGTAAAAAATTACCAGTTCTGAGATGACTTTGGCCAGTTGTGGTTTTAATATAATGTGCAGCCTCATTCCAGAAGGGGTACGAAGGGCTCATACTTGGCCAGACTGCTGTTGATGAGGGCGACTTTCTGTCTTGATGAATACAAACAAACTGCACCAAGGCTCTTTCCTCTGCTCTAGACCATGGTTTGCGATGCTGTTTTGAGGCTTGTAAGGGTGACACGTTCGGTGACCTGACACCTTTCTTGCAGGTAACAAATCGACATCCATTCTAATATGAAAATAAAAGGAAAGATCATGTATAGAACTCGCTGGGGAAGTATTTATATTGTTTAACCTTCACATTTTCCACAAATAGAGCCAAATTTACTACTCTTAAAATTAACAGAAAAAACTTTTACTCATAGTCGAGCGTACCTTTTGTGAAGGTGACGAGAACAGCCGCTTTCCTCCAATTCCTGATGTGGTCGTGAGTGGTGATCTTTGTGAACTACAGCCACTTTCGCTCGTTTTCTTCCGTAGTTTTTCAGCTTTCTTGGGAGTAGTTCCAGTCGGAATAAGCTTCCTTTTTTCGGAAGAATCCATCACTGCAAGCTCTCACAAAGCCTATTGACATAACATGTGCTTTATGAAATGCTGCACCGCCGATCTGAGATTCATTTCTTCCTGCAAAGATTTAGGAAGCGACAACTGTTTCAAGTAATCATTCCGCGAGCAAATGAAACGACCAATTTTGGCGCCTATTTCGAGCACAATTTCAAACCGCCGTAACTTTCTAAAACCTGGAGACCTGAGGCGACCTAAGCGTTTGAAGAACGTTCAATGATCTAACTTTGCATAAAGGCGAGTTTTGTTTTTAGGTCTTAAGGGAAAACGGAACAATGGAGCAAAACGTAAGCCGACCAATCATTCCGAATGCAAAACAAAAGACCTAGCGATCCATGTAATATATGTTTGTGAAACAATTACGAGCTCTCTTCCCGAAAAAATACTTCTTTGTCGCGGCTAAAATAACGAACAAAGACTAAAGATTTCAAAAATTGAAAAGGTATTGTAGTAGCGGCTCATTGAAGCGAGATTCTTACCTGAGAAAACGGACCAAAAATGGCGGGAAGGCAACTTCGCGAACGCCATTTTGAACACAAATTCGCATAATTGACTGAGCGCGCAAAGCATGCCGGTGAAACGTCCTCCTTTGGACATAGCATAGTACGTCTTGCCCTGTGATGATGATGATAATAATAATAATAATAATAATAATAATAATAATAATAATAATAATAATAATAATAGTAATATAGATTTAGCCAAGCCTAAAAGCGGAGCTCCACATCTCTCTTTCATGCTTATTGATCTGTAAAATACAGTAAATTTTAGTTGTGCAATTATTCGCCAAGAGGTGAAAAACAGCAAGGGAAAACATTCGGACCACTGAGGAAACAGTGAGTTGGCTTATTTTTCTTCAAAGAGAAGACTTCAGCACGCCTTTCAGCTACAGCTCTTCGTGTAGCATTCTTTCGAAAGCTAGCTTGTTAAGTTTAAGAAGAGTACTTGTAAAACTACAATTGCTAAAAAAAAAACCCCACTAAAGTTGCTCCTGGTAGCGACTAGACAGACTTTTCCATGCTTTTACACATTTCTCACTGATTACAATGCATCCCTCTGGCTGTTTAGTTCTGTTAACCATGAAACATTTCTCGAAATCTATTTTGCTAAAATAAATAATATTTTCCCGGCATCAAACCGTTTACAGACAAAAATTATCCAAAAAATGTTTTCGGGAACTTTCAAGCACACGTGTAATTATCAAGAGAAAATGGCACAAGTTTTTCATCCGCGAAGTATGAATCGGGTGCTTTCAAGAACACGCCCTGAACTAATTTTAGGAAGTTTCTAGAGTCTCATTTTAGACAAAATAGACTTAAACCGAGAAATGCTTTACTTATAGTTGCTTAAATAAAGATTTCATTTCGATCTGTAACTAAATACACACTGAAATGGCTTAGCGGTTAAAAACAAACGAACACGAAAACATGCCACACTGAACTCACTCAATAAAAAGGCAATCCTAACTCTAAGTTTAGTCGGTAAATTGGGACGGAAAGGTCATTCACTTCAAATGAAGAAACCAAAAATAAAACAACATAAGGAAGATACAATATTCCACAACTGAACAAAAACATAAGGAGCTTTACACTAAGACTATAAAGTAAAAAAAAAAAAAAAATGACGACAGAGCGGCTCTCCAGGTGGTGAATACTAAATTGCAAATTAGTCAAAACAACCCAATATGCGGTGCAGAAGAAAAACACCCTAAATTGAAAAACAACACAGACTCAGTCTAGAATTATAGTAACGATTTCTACTTTTCGAATAAAATACACTAGGATTGCTGTAAGAACAATATTGAAAAATACGCACTAAAGTCCAAAAGGAAAATATCAGATTGCTCACTAATGAAAATTCCTTTAATGAATAAACACAAAAAAGGGGACAAGAAACATTCAAAAACATGAAATGTCATTCACATTAGAAGCACTTGTTTACCTAGGAAAGGAAAATGCCGGGTAATCAGGGACCGCGGAGGGGGAGGGGCTGGTAGGGCTATAGCCCTACCACTTTTTTGGCTAGTATTTATTTGTTAGGGCTCCAGCTGACATGGATAACATATGGATTTTTTTTTATTGCTGGGATTTTTTTTTCTAGGGCTCCAGTTGACATGAATAAAATATGGAAAATACTACTTGAAAGTGATAAAACGCGTGTACTCTTGCAAATTTGTCTCACGTTAAAGGCTTGGTAAAGCTCTGCGGCGGCAGTTTATTTCACAGGCGTTCCTACCGTATGACAGACACGGACGAGCGGGACTAGGGCGATTTGCTCACATGCTTCACAACCTCCATACTTTTTAGTAAGTGGTTTGCTCGTTGACTGTGCTAACTCAATTGTTCTATTTTCTTCGTTTCTCCTTTGGAAATGTCAAGACGGATCACGAGTTTTTTCAAAAGTGTGCCAGGTAAAGTCCTTTTGACTATTTAACCGGTTAATATTGATGCCATAAACGAAGAAAATCGAGATAGTTTCCTAAACATTTCCAATATTTACTGCAATGAATCGAAAATCCTCGTACGAATTAAGCTTATTAAAACTTACTAAAGACTTCCTCTACTTTATTGCTAGATAACTCAAGTGCCCCAACGGAGACCGTGCACGTGGATGGAGCTAATGCTAATGTTGGAGGAAATGCTATAGGCATTGAAGGTTTGTGCTACACAAATATTTTTGGTTCGGATTGCTTTGTGAGATTCTAAGCAATATTATTTTTTATTAAGCTTATATGCCGACTTTGGGGGTGAAGGGGTTGTTCCGTTGTAATGAAGCGCTGTAACTCCGAGTGTTTTCATTCAGAAAAAGACAAAGTACTTTTATTTATTAAACAGAAGTACGAAGATATATTTTACTATTAAATTATTTATTTTTTATTTATGCACAACAGCACTGTCAGATGAGCTGCTAGAGGGTATATTTAAACGATTTTCCGTGAGAGAAATTGTAACGTCCCTGTCCCGCGTCTCCAAGCGATGGAGAAGAATTTCAGACAGCAACTGTTTGTGGACTTTTCTTCATCTCGATGAATGGAACATCCAGTATATAACGGAAGAGCATCTAAAGAGCATAATGTCTCATTCACCGGGGTTTATTCATTTTTCTTTAAGATATATCGAAATAGTGGAAGTAAATGTCAAATCAATGGCCATTTTACACAAGAGCCTAGCTTGCTCAAGTAAACTTGAGTATTTAGATCTAAGTGGGCAGCCCATAACTTCGATTCGTTTCTTGTTGCGGCAGGGGCCTGTGTTACCCATTCAAACCTTGATACTAAACGATTGTACAAAAATAAGAACCAATGACATTGTTGCTGTTATAATGCAGCTACAGAAACTAGAAACGTTATCTCTGAATAGAGTTGGCATATCAGCTAGAGAAGCAGTAGCTATTGCTTGTTCGCAGCCTTCGCTGTTCATGTTGGGTTTAGTCGGAATCAAATTCTCACTAAGTGATGTAAGATACATACTTGAGCACAATGGTCCTTTCTTTTTAGAAATGTCGCGTTTTTCAATCGATGAACCTATTTTGCGTTCATTAGAGTCAGAGTTTGATACCAGCATCGTTTTGCTATGATGTAATTTCGCTTTGAAACAGTTACAGTGGGTAGTCACCTGACTAAATGGCCAGTTTTCCTTATGCTAATGCTTGCTAATACTGTATTTTTAAAAGTTGAATATTGTGCTGAATAAACCTTGATTCAAAAGTCATCTAGCACGAGCCAGCCATTTGAATTACTTAGAATTGAACCGTAGTTGTTTGTATTCCTAGTATTAAGAAACATATCATGACATCAAATGAGTAGACAATAACCGCTGTGAATGTTAAAGTTAGTGTCGTACTTGATTTTAGCCTTTTTTGAGGTTCTATTTTGAATAAGTAAAAACTGGCGTCATGACAGTCATGCGATTTTCCTTCAGTTCTTGTTACGTAGTACTATTCTTTTTTTACACCTGCAGATCTTTTTTATTTTTTTACTGTTATACACCTGCAGATCCACAACCATGTACCAGCGATCTCCTGCATCATGAAACATCAGTGCCACTGCCTCCCACACAATCAGAGCCATTTCAGCCGATGAACTTCCAATTCCCTAAGACAAAAGTTGGTAAACAAAATCGTTCCTTTAATGCCAAGTGGTTGAGGGATTATCCTTGGCTTCATTATGTTGTAGATAAAGATGCAGTTTTGTGCTTCTTGTGTGCAAAACAAAAGTCAAATTTGAATAGTGCCAAGAATAAAGAACTCGTATTCGTACAGTCGGGATTCTCCAACTGGAAAAATGCGTTGGCTCAATTTAGAGAGCACCAGAATTCTTATTGCCATAAATTGGCCGTAGAATACTCTACAACAATACCCTCGTGTGGTAATGTTGTTGAAATGATGAACGAGACAGCAAGAGCAACGATGGAAGAAAATCGCCGATGTCTCGTTGCAATTATTGAATGTCTACAGTTTCTAGCTCGTCAAGGCCTTGCATTTCAAGGAAGTACCGAGGGAGAATCAAACTTTTTGCAGTTGCTGCAGCTTAGAGCCAAGGATCGCCCTGAGCTGTTAGTGTGGCTCAATAGGACCGCCGACAAATATACTTCTCACGAAATCCAAAATGAGTTAATAGCTATTCTTGCCAGCAGGGTCATCCAAGATTTAGTATCCGACATTCAAAAGGCTATCTTTTTCGCTATCATCTGTGATGAGTATACCGATATAAGTAATAAAGAACAACTCACGATTTGCATTCGATGGGTCGATGACTCTCTTGTTGCACATGAAGACTTCATTGGGTTCATCAAAATTCCAAATATTATGGCGGAGACAATAGTAACAGCTATTAAGGACACTTTGGCTAGACTAGGTCTTTCACTAACCAACTGCAGGGGTCAATGTTACGATGGAGCAAGCAATATGCTTGGGCCCAAAACGGGTGTGGCTAAACGAATTCAAGAGGTTGAACCTAAAGCACATCCTACCCACTGCTATGCTCACTCTTTGAGTTTAAGCGTGAAAGATATGACCTGCAACTGTTAACTGTTGGCACAAACAATGGATATTGCGAAGGAGATTGTCACCCTGATCAAATTTTCACCAAAGCGGGAGTGCTTACTTCAACAGCTTAAGGAAAATTTGGAGACGGAAGACGAGGATACTAGTTCCCGTGGAATTATTGGACTTTGCCCTACAAGGTGGACGGTTAGAGCCAGTTGTTTCCGACGAATTCTTGAGAACTATGCAGTTCTTATGGAAGAGTGGGATGTTTGTTTGTCCGAACGATTACAGCCCGATGTGCGTGCAAGGATAATAGGATGCAAGGCCCAAATGGAACGATTTGACTTTTTTTTTGGTTTGCATCTTGGAGAGCGGCTTTATTCCCACACTGATAATCTATCTAAGACTCTTCAGGGTACTAAGATGGCTGCTGTCAGTGGACAACGCCTGGCAAATCTTACAAAGGAGACGCTCACTAAAATGCGCAATGATCAGAACTTTGACCATTTCTATGCTAATGTTTCCCGCAAGAGTGAAGGCCTGGTTGGCGAACCAACGCTTCCAAGAAAGCGACGTGCTCCGGCCAGACTGGAAGTTGGTGCTGGTGCACCAAGCTATCCCCAAACCGCCAAAGATCACCTCAGAAGGGTCTACTATGAGGCTATCGATCTAATCGTCAGTGCCATCGATCAGCGCTTTAACCAGGAGAGCTTCACCTCCTACGCCCAGATGGAGACCCTCCTGGTTAAAGCTGCTAATGGTGAAGACTATGAGGCAGAATTCAAGTTTATTCAAGAATCGTACAGCGAGGATATCGATACTGGGGCGTTACCTGGGCAACTTAGTACTTTGGAAGTTATGTTAAAGGAGGAGAAGATATCATGTTTTGACGAAATCCTGTTGGCCGTGTCGCAGTTTCCTGAACCAGAAAAGAAGCTAATACAAGAAGTCCAAACTGTCTGTAAGCTGCTCGCCGTAAATCCGGCTACCAGTGCTGCTGGCGAGCGTTCATTTTCATCTGCACGACGTCTGAAGACCTGGCTTCGATCCAGAATGAGCGATGACAGATTTACTAACCTAGCAGTGCTAAACGGCCACAAGCAAAGAACAGACAGTGTCCCTATCACGGAGGTTGCAAAGGAGTTTGTTTCCCGCAATGAGAACCGAAAGAGAAACTTCGGAAAATTCAAAGAGTAGCGATCAGCGTATGGGTAGGTTTATTAACATAGTGACTGTATTGAATAGTATACATATTGTATCTATATTTATTGAGGTTTTAAACAAGACAGCGCGAATGCAAGATAAATGGCGAAACACAGATCTTTCGTCTGACGTTTGTTTGTATTGGCCGGATTTTTTAGCCCTACCACTTTGAAATGGTCTCCGCGGTCCCTGCGGTAAGACTAATCTGCGAAACTGCAGACCGCGGAGGTATACGGATAACATGATACAAAATATGTAACAATCAGCCGTAACGATGAAATTTACATTGATACTTGTAGATTCTTTTTCTTGTTGGGACTTGACTATATCTGCCGAATATTGATATCCGCTGATTGCCGTTTCAGGTGCCATTTCCACCTGTGACTTCCTCATTTCCACTATCTTTCAGTGGAGATTTCTCGGTGGCAATAACAATAAACGGCCCGCGCATTGTGGGCATGTGCGGACGTCTCAAACTGATAAATGTGGACATGAGTGTTTTTAAAACGCGATTTGCTTATCATAATTCGACTGAGCGATCGAGCAATGGAAATTGAAACACGCTTTTAAAATGAGTTTAAAAGGGTGC
>CAXHKT010000138.1:0-13565 GCA_964017195.1 Siderastrea radians
AAAACAAATTATTATAAAGCCCAGAGGAGAACTAATGGGAAAATGAAAAAAAAAACTAATGGGAAAATAAGAAAAGATCTCGAACCATCATCAACACTTGGTTACACCAAGTAACTTGGCCTCGCAACAGCTGTAACTGTGTGTTGTTGCACAGTACAACATGCTGTGGGAACCTATCCAATATTTACATGTAAAAATTTGTTGGAGCATTGCTGCAATTGATGCAAAATGTAAACCTCTGTTCTTTGCAACGACTGTGGAAATCTTGTAATGTCTAGCCCTTAAAAACCTTACTGTAGCTTGATCTGTACATACACTGTATGTCCTTTTAACCATGAAAGGACATTATTTTTCAAAACTCCCTGACTACTTGTTTGTATTCGTCATATTTAATCCCTATTCATTACTGTAACTATGGGTATTGTTCCAATTTAACAAGATAATAGTTTAAGTTTGTTTTTGACCTTCACAGCTACAACATAATCCAGTAATCCAGTGTGCTTGGAAATGTAAAATTCCAATTATATCTGCTTCTGTGAATTCCCAAGTAAACTACTACCTGACTAATTTACTGTGTCCTTGTAAAGCTATGTGCATGTTCTGGAACATGCACATAGCTTTACAAGGTCACAGTATTAAAATTAGTCAGGTGACACTGATGACTGGAACTTTTACACAAATTAGTACACAATAATATATTAACCTTGAGCAGACGAGGAACGCCAATTACATCAAGTCGAAAGTCACACAGATTATGAAGGATTTCTACCTTTGCTCTTGCAGTAAGTTTGCTAAGAAGGAGAAAGGAAATAATATAAATTAATTTCTCTAAAGCAATACAAATGAGATACAATTACAACACTAAGTACTTTAATGACCATGATATATTTACTGTAGGTGCTTCAAACAGAAAAGACAAACTGACAGATTGTTCATCAATAATTAAATTTATTTAGTAAACTGTACTTTGTGATAAGAAAAAGAGTTAACCAAATCCTCTGTCCTCTCATCATGATGGTTAGGAGTGTAGATTTAAATGTGCCCTGGATAAATGTTGTGTCTCAGAATTAAGTCATTTTCAGCCTACAGCCTGTATTTGTACAAATGTAGCTTATATCACCTAACATCAGTAAAATGTCTTTGATCCCAATATACGGGCAAATTTACAAATTATGCAAGGAAAAGTCAACCATTGAAGAGAAAGAGAAATTGAAATGAGAAATAAGTTTTTATTTCCAAAAACCTATTTACAAGTGTAATCATGGATATTTTTCTACATTCAGTGATTTAATCAGCCTGTTGTATGATTATGTCAGTTGTTCAAAGTTTACCCCCAAGCCTCATTGATACTACATGTAAATTCTTACAATTCTCTGGCACATACATGTTTTAAAGTATGAATTTTTGGGTAACTTGCAAAACGACAAAAGCAAATCATGCTAGTCTGGCACAATGTGGGCTCTAGACCCAGGGTGTACTCTGGATTCCAAGTGACGGGGGTGATCAAAGGATTTTTTTGGGTTTGAAATTCTCGATTCTGGGATTTTTTTGAGTAGGAAAATTTAACAGTCAAGTACTTTTTTGGGTGGCTTGATTTAAGTAGGGATTTTTGGGGGTATTCATTTAACGATGGTGTCACATTGCATTGCATATGTTTCATGAAACCGGTTATACAATAGTCCACAAAGTGTCCTGGGGTGTATCCGACAAGGCTTCAATTTATTCAACTGATTTCTCATCCATCGTGTTTATCGTCACTGGAATTCCCTATTGCTGTAGTGAATTCTTAAATTGTAAGGCTCAGAAATTCGACGTGGGTTTTTTGGGGGGTTAATTTTTGGTCCAGGGATTTTTTTGGGTTCGTTGGAAGCCCTAGGGATTTTTTGGGGTTTTGATTTTTGCCACCATTTGATCATCCCCGTCACTTGATATCCGCAGTACCCCCCCTGGGGCTCTAGATACCCGTCTAGTCATTGTTCACGGCGAAAAACAATACTGCCTTGTCCACCACATGTGCCTGAGTGAACCAACAAAAGGCTAAGTACTCCAGCTAACAAAACCAGCATGTCACTAAAGAGTACCTGTATTCTTTATCTGCCAGTGGGTTTTTGCTCCCTA
Source organism: Siderastrea radians (assembly GCA_964017195.1). Classification (NCBI taxonomy): domain Eukaryota; kingdom Metazoa; phylum Cnidaria; class Anthozoa; order Scleractinia; family Rhizangiidae; genus Siderastrea; species Siderastrea radians. Next base: position 2,119 of record CAXHKT010000138.1, read on the forward strand.
ACTCATCTTCCCAGCGTATTTTCAATACTTGAGATAGAAATTGTTCAAAATTCTCAGCTCTGCAATGAACATGGAAAATGTCCAACATTATAACTAGGATATCTATAACCTGCCGTGATCAGGCCGAATTTTAGCATCGTTCTCATATTCTCTTACGTTGGTTGCTCGCTAAAATTGGGCCTGATACAATGTCTCACAGGACTGTGTGCTGGCGGCCAAATTTTGGCCGTGTGAATCTCGCAATCTGATTGGCCCTTTAACTGAATAGAACTGTCAATGGAAGTAAATTGTCTATGAGACTCGCTCACAATTTCGATCCAACTGCCATTGCCAAAAGGAACAAATCTGCTGAGGTAAATGTGTCGCTCTAGGATATTCTGGTCGTTCTAGTAGAATTGTCATCATTTTCTTTCTCTCCTGAGAATGGCATTCGGTTTGACGCAAACAGTCTCTCACTTGGAGCAGAGAATTACAGCAACAGTGAAGTATCTATCCCATTTTATTGCATCGTGCCTTGAAATTTTCCTTTGAAGGCTTTCACCTAGTATTGAAAATATAAACAGAGTAGTGGTTGTTTCCGCGTTTTATGAAACAAAACGAGCAGCAGCAGGACTAGTATCTTTCCCCAAGAATGATCAACAACTCAACCAATAATTCGGTAAACTTAACGGTAAACTGATGTTTAGCTTGAGCGGCAATCAGCGAGATGCTGTATTTGTTTTTAGCTAAGTAATACGTATTAATAACAAAGATTTTCAGTTTATTCATTCAGTGTTACTAAATAAATGTCATTTTATTGATCTCTGACATTGATATCAAAGTATCTGACTGGCTTTATAATAAATGTTCTCCGTTTTAAAATTCGCTGCTGTTTAGAGAGAGAATTCGCTACTTATCTCAAATATTTATCACTTCTGGAACTAAATTAAATTACAAAATACTCATTTGTGTATAAACGGTTTTATTTATAACTTTATTCTAAGGAATGAAACTGAAGGTATTTCTCTTAATTTCGCATGCATCATATTTTGGTACATGACCACGTCGTGTTTTCGGTTCAGACAGAGCAAACAGTTCCTTCAAGTTAGCAATTGTGTAAATTTGAGCGCTTAAGTGCCTAGATGGTAGATCGTAGCCTGTGATTTTCTTTTTTTGCCGACATTTGCGGGACTTTTTGTGAATTGTCGTTATGGGAAATTTGCATCCCCGAGCTGATCCTGCAAGCAGAAGAAAGTTTGATTGGCTGTTTTTTTGAATGTCAATCAATCAAAAAAATGGGCGGTAGACATTCCGTAGAAGAGTTGTATCAGAGTCTATTTTTTGTTTCGCCCTTCCCACCTGAATGTTTCACCAAGTGAAACAAAAATAGGGTCTAGTCGCAGGTTAGGATATGTACATTTATCTTATGAGAAATAAAGACCATTATTATTATGATTACGATTATTATTATTACGATGAAATAGACAAGGAAACAAGAATTGCTACTTATAACAGCAATATGGAATCTTGTGGTGAAATTAGCTGTGCCAAAACATAATTCGTTTTCCCAGCCACAAACCCTAAATTCTAGTAATAGTTCTCACTATACATGTAGCTGCCCCCACTTTAATATAATTTTTATTGATAATGGCAAGGTAAAATAAGCACAAACAGCAACAAAATATGCTGTATTAAAGACTTGCACAACTGAAACAATATTTTTAAAAAGTTTATAAAAACACAACAAGGCAACAATTAAGAGCGGATGTCTGTAAATACCGACCGGAGGTGCGCAATGAGGAAAATATCAAAATTCTGAAAAAAATTCACAAAGTAGCCCTAGGTGAACTACTAACAGAAATATTTCTTTTACTTCGATCCGATAATTGTTTTAGACGTACAGAGGTAATCTTGGTTTCACAACTCTTAGACAGGGTTTTCCGGGTGTCACACATTGCATATTGTGAAAAGCCTGTTAACAAAAACAAAACAATTTTAACGAGAACAACAAATAACTAATCACATAAAGTAGTTAATTACACACATTTTGAGTGGTCATTTTCTCAGGGCTTGAAAGGAATATTTGGGAGAATTTTCAACGTTTACAAACATTATTTTGAGCGATTTCTTGCAATGAAAAATGGACAAAATTGAGGGCCTTTAAAAATCATAGACTGGTACAGTAAAGAGCCCTGTACCACATAAAAGAGCATTACTTCTTCTTTCAAAATCCATTTTCAAAACCATGGGCAACTCAAAAGAAAATTTTTGAGGCCAGAAAATACAAGTACTACTTTCGTGTAAATTATTTGAGCGTTCGACCCGACACTGCAGTCCATGTTAAAAACTCAGATAAACACAAAAACTGCTGTCATGCATCAGTACATGTTTACAAGACTATTTTGCGGGATTTGGTATCGTTTGGGTTCACGAAATAAATCCATCATTTCAGCTGTTTCATTCACCCTAATCTACACGAGTCACGTGAAGTTTGTCCAGAAGGTCAAGTATTCCGACACACAGAAATTACTTTCTCATGCATAGAGCAATCGTTAATAGTGTATGTGTTTCGTACCTTATTCTGGGCTCCTGGGTACTGAGAAAATCTAGCAGAACTTTCCCGAACGAAATCTTTGGCAGTTTCAAAATTCTGCCAAAGGCAGCAGAGATTGCGTTACTGTAGATTACAAGGGGAGACTGCTCTCAAGTTAGATTCATTATGGGCTTCCGGAAAAATTCTCCACCTTACCCCGAGAATAGATATATTGTGATTGCGAATCGAAACAAAAACATTCTTTATTAATGTCAAAAATAAATAAACATATGTATAAATAAATCATAGTATATTTTTTAAGCACATTCTCTATATAAATATTCAATATGCTTTGCATAGTAAAAAAGTAATTTAACTGACAGTAAAGCGTATCTAAAGCTCACGCCTAGTAACTTTAGTACTCTGAAGTTAAATTGATGAATGCATGAATGCATTTTTTTGCAAGAAATTAATTCAGGAGTCTGGACTTAAAGTACAAGTACAAGTGTGAGATGTTTAGATTCTCTCAGATCTTCTGACAACGGCCATCTCATCACCTCAAAGCCATCGAAGAAATAGCTGCCTTTGGGTGGATCCGCTTTCAGTGAGTAAAAAAAATCATACATCTTTTCCTTATCAGTGAATGAAAATAAGAATGAAAAAAAGTAATAAAACAAAAAAAGCCGTTCTTCAGAAAATAAGAACCCTTTGGCAGCCCCTTCCATAGTTATCCCTGTGAGTTCATTATTTTTCAGAAATAATTTTTTGCAAATAGTCGAAACTGTGAACCGCTTGTGGCCACACGTGGCCTGCAACAGTATTCAGTTTACCAAGTGTATCTCAGCAAATGGTCCATTGTTTTTACTCTGCAATCCAGCCTTCTCTCAGGACCACTTTTGGTACTGATACACTTTACATAATTTGAAAGTAAATTCACCCAAAATTATCTTGTAAATGGCATCGTGTCAGTATGCTGCTGCACTAGGTGGCGGACATTGTATAACTACCTAGAACCAAAACTGTCTTACGTTATGTCTTCTATTCCATACAATCCCCTCAACAATCGCGCATGAAGATCGGCCAGAAATAGGTTGTTTCCCTCTTCATGAGAACCATCAATGACAAGTGCATCTTCTAAGTCCTTAAGGAAGTAAAACAATGTCTTCGAAGCTTAAAGATGACAAAGTAAAAGCGATATGTGCCTGTCTAAAACTTCCATCTTACGGTACAAAATGCGCAATTCCATTTAATGTCCGCACCCCCACTACTGAGGCATATTTATAAATTTCACCCCTTAGGAAAAAAATGATCAAAGTGCTGACACATTTCTCCCTTGGAAAAAGGCAGATGTTTTCAAGAGATCAAAGGTACTGACATAGCTACCCCCCTCAGAAATGACTTTTGAAACCCCCTCCCTCCACCGGTGTGCAACAACTGCAGACTGCAAACCACAGACTGCAGACTGCAGACCGCAGACTGCAAACTACCGACTACAAACCTCTGACCGAAAACTGACGACATGTCATGAACAATAATTCCCAGGCTGGTCAGTGTAATGAAGACTGCTGACTGCGGACTGCAGACTGAGGACCAGGGGTAAAATGCAGACTGCAGACTAAGGGTAAAATGCGGGCTAGGGATAAAATGCAGAATGAAGACCTCAGACTAGGGGTAAAATGCAGAATGAAGACTACAGACTGCAGACCAAGGGGAAAATGAGAGAAACAACAGCCGGAAATACTTAAGAAGTTTGTAGAAGTCTATTTAATATGGTTAAAATGTTTGCAATTTTTTTCGTGTTCTAATAGGAAAGTTTGCTTACTAATTGAGGAGTAGAACAGTCTTTCCGCCAAGGATTGTCCGGAAATACGTTGTTCATAAAAGAGTTTTGCTTCACCTTCAAGCCTTAGATTGATTGTTCAGAATTTGATCGGACTACGCAAAACAACCTGCATAATAAGCAAATAAGCTCGGACAGGAAAAATGTAGAGCTAAATATCTCATTAACCTGTAGTACCTCGGAACCTGAAGTGTTTCAAAAGATCGCTTTTTTACGAATGAACATTATTTGCGAACTAGCAGACGTGAAAGTCTGACAAATCCCGCCGGCTACATGTATATAACAGTTCCCGGTCGGTCACCCATCTAAGTACTAGCCCCGCCGAACAGGGCTTAACTTCGCTCATTGTACAGACAGAAGAACTTATGGTACCTGGATCATGGACTGGTATCTAAGAATTCAATTAGTTGGAATATTTACCTTACGCTTTCCACTTTCGTCTTTTTCCTGATTTTTTAAAATGCATATTGCACTTGAAAAAATTTTGTTTGGGAGATAACGGAATGAAACGTCTACCATAATGAAGACATTCTTCCGATATCCGAGGTTAAGCCCCAGGGGGAGGTACTCGACCAATATTTGGGTATAGGTGAGCCACTGAAGGTTTGAAACCCTGACCCTGTTTAGGACAAAAAAATGGCCTAAAATACATACCCTGTTTAGGACAACAACCTCAATTTTATTACCCTGTTTAGGACATGCAATACCCTGTTTATAATTAGGACAGACTCGCGCGAAATTATATACCCTCTTTAGGACAGACTCGCACTAAATCACATACCCTGTTTGGGACAGAGAGGCCAAAAACCATACCCTGTCCAGCGGCACATCCCTGTATAGGCCATATAAGGGAGTCCCTCCCCGGGGGGTTAAGCACTGTTCAGCAGGGTTATTAGTACTTGGATGGATGACCGCCCAGGAACTACAGGGAGCCGGCAGACGTATTCCCCGACAATCCTTGGTGGAAAAACTGTTCTACTCCTCAATTAGTAAGCAAACTTTCCCATTAGAACACGAAAAAAAAAGTGCAAACATTTTAACCATATTGAATAGATTTCTACGAACTTCTACAGTCTGTATGAGTGCAGACATACTTCTGGCTGTCTTTTCTCTCATTTTCCCCCTGGTCTGCAGTCTATAACCTTCATTCTCCATTTTACCCCTAGACTGCATTTCACCCTTACTCTGCAGTCTGCATTTTACCCCTGGTCCGCCAACTGTAGTCCGCAGTCCGCAGTTTGCATTACACTGACTGGCGCGGGAATTATTGTTCATGACATGTCATCAGTTTTCGGTCAGATGTTTGCAGTCTGCAGTCTGCAGTTGTTGCACACCGTCCCTCCACCTAGGATTTCCCTGTACCTCAATATGGAGGGGGGGGGGGGGGGTGCGGACATTAAATGGAATGGCCCAATTTCAAATTTTAAATAAAAAATGCACAAAATAGTTTCGCTGTGGCTAAATGACCGGCAGCCGGTCACTTAGCCAAAGCGAAATAGTTTGGGCGAAGAAAGGTCAATTAAAGGCTTAGGAAATAAAAAGAACCTAATAGCCAAGTCTTTATAATTACATTCTCAGCAAGTGATAAGAATAAAATGCGGGACTTGTTCAACAGGTAACACAGTAAAGACAGTAAAAAGATTTTGTTACCTCGATATAGAAGTCAGTCAGTCCGAAGGGAGTACGAAACAACGAACAGAAATGTGCTATCGCTGGTACCTCCCACCAACTTCGGATCTCTGCAACCCGGGAAAATATGATAAGTACAATATTTTAACGTTCCAAAACTACCTCGAATGACTGCTAAAGCAGCAAAGAATCCTATTTACAAGGCCGTCCAACACTACCTTCCATATTATCCAACACAGATGGCCGAAAGTAACCAAGCCTTTCCAGAGCCTGCGAGCGAGACGCGAGTGGCGAAGCCAGGAGACGAGCGGCGAAGCCGCGAGAGCGTGCGGCGAGGTGCAGAAAGACCTAGCGACCTCACAGACCTGTGATACTCCTTAATAAATTGTACCTAAGTCATTTTGTTGTGTTTACTCTATGTAATGTTTTAGTATTTCGGCAAACGAAAAGGTTGTACACACTATTTGACTGCTAAATAAACCTCGTCCATGACTATCGTTTCTTTTTTCTTTCATGATGTCGCTGAAAATTTGTTAATTTTGTAAAGGGCAGTAAGATGTGAAATAAATTTGAGGCGGCACTTCAAACTCTTCGACAATGGCGACATTTTCAGTACCCTTGAAAACTTTCATGTTTAATATTTGTTCTTCTATCAAAAAGTTTAATGAGGATACGACTACAATAAAAGAGTTAATTTTCTCTTCACCACTTTTGCTAAAAAAACACACACACACATACAGTCACAAATGCATGCATGTAGCCAGTCACTGAGAGATCTTCCATATTCAGCTGGCAGTACACAAATGTTATCTTTACCCTCAACAACAACAGTCTTCAGCGCCTCATATTGGCGTTCTTTTCATTAGAGGTCCGGTCTCTTTTCCGAATTGAATTTTCTAACGTGAAGTGAACAAATTTAAACAAATTTATAGAAACTGGTGCGGCCATCTTCGCGAGTCTGCGAGCGAGGATTATTTTCATTTTCACGCGAGTCTCGCGTGAAGGTCAAAGGCGCCAAAAACAAGGGGACGTCGGGACGTCCTAATATTTCGCGCCTTTTTTGCCTTTACACGACCATAACGCATGCTCAGTTCAAAATTTGCCGCACATGCGCTTTAAAAAACCTGAAGCTGCAAAAGTGGAATCCGGTTTTTGAAGAGTCCGGAAGAGTCCGTGGCATTTCGATCCAGTTGATCCAGCTGACTGTAAATGCGCGCGGGCTCTGGGGACGAGATTGAACGAGATCCTGCTCGCAGGCAATCTCGTTCCCAGAGGCTGCATTCCTTTTGGTCAGCACCAAGGATGCAAGACCTCTGGGATAATCAATGTCAAAATGCTGGCGAATCGAAATCTGATTGGCTACTATTTTTTACCGGAAGTCTACGAGAAAGAAGTGTCAAAACAGGAAATAAAAGTACTTAGAATGCTTTTGCTGGACGTTTTCGATCACGTCAGAGACGGACAATGGGAAAGAAAATCTGAAAATGGGCGATGCAAACTAACAAAGAATCGAAATACAGTCAAATTCAAATTCATGTTAGAGAAGACGCAAAAAGCTAACTGGTGTCGATCACATGATTAAAACGAAAAAGGCGCCAAAACCTTGTGATATGTTGCAGCGGTTCTTGAGAAAGCTGAATGAATACCTGCTGGTCACCTGCTGCAAGATAAACGACGCGACGGTTGAAGAAGGAGTACAATTTTTGGATTAATTCCTCTAATTTCCAGCTCTAAAGTATGGTTCATGGACACTGATGGCTTGAAAATTGTTCTCAACATTGTCTAAAGAGGATGGAAGCTGGCAGTCTTTCCAGTGCAGCCGTACTGAGAAGTTAAAATAAGCGGCTTTGTTTTAAAAATCCGTTCACTCCGCGGAGCCATGTGCAAGTTTGATGGAATGGAAGACAGAATTTAAGCTTAAGCTTATTTTGTTGAACTGGAGCCGATAATCTCACTGTAGCTGAAAAGTCAATGGTAGATTGGATTCTTGAATTAAGTGGTGCAAAAACTGTTGCAGCGACCGGACAGAATGACAAAAACAACGAGAACAGCGATCCTGTTTATTTTTGCAGGACATCGTAGCTGTCGTATTTGTAAGCTTTGAAAGTTTGCAGCTGACAAGACTGATAAACCTCGTCGAGTGTAGGTAAAAGGTCTTTCTCTAGTATTAAGATTAAATTGTTTTCACTCTCAACTTTGATTGTCTGTGTAAGAAATCGTCCATCCTTGATTGTGATAGATTTGTAATGTTTCTAGCTGTACTAAAAAGTGGCTGTTCAGTTTGCCTTGATTCATTGAGTTGAATTATTTATAGACCTGTGATACTCGTTAATAAATTGTACCTAAGTCATTTTTTTGTGTTTATTCTATGTAGTGTTTTAGTATTTCGGCAAACGAGCTTTCCGTACAAACCTTATACCGTAGTAAAATATTTACCGACGTAGTGGTGGAGAAAACACAACACCAGCACAGTCGAAAGGCGAACATAACACAACGCCTGCTCAGGCACGTTTCATAAATAAATGACCGCTCTACTTTGTCCAAGACCGTTTAATAGCATCAGTACAGTTGATTTGCTCTGTGTCTTCCTTAACAAATAAGCAGTCGCACTCTGTAAAAAAATTTAAGCTAATTTTTACGCGTATATGCCGCGCGCTAAAAACAAGGTCAAGTTTTTTTAAGGTTGATTTCTTGCTCAATTAGACTTTTCAAATTAGTAAGCTTACACACTATTCGACTGCTAAACAGTCCGGGATCGTTATCAATTTTGATAACTCGGAGCAAAACAAACCATTAGCCAATCGCCGCTCAAAGTTTTGTGCACGTGACGCTATTGCGAGGCATCGGCCATGAATTCAATATGGCGGACGAACGCGAGACGATTTCGGAAAGGCTGAGAAGTGGTTACATTGCACTTTCTTCGAGTGAATTTAAAGTTTGTATCATAGGAATATGGAAAGAAAATTACTTGGGAATAGTGTTACTGTCCAGAAGTTATTTCCAAAAGCTGTGACGCGCGCGCGTGTGTGAATTTCGCCCCCCACATTCGCCATCGCCAAAATTAGAGACTACTCTCAGTCTAGGTGTGACATGAATTTCGAAAACTTCATCGACCCAGCTTGGTATCCTACGAGTAGAGTCGCCCTTGATCTAGAAAAATCGGAGGAAGATTGAAGGAGATTTTGCTCGCAGGATACGACATCAAATTGTCTCAAGCAACGACTGTTCTGAGTGAAATGACAAGTGAAGGAAGACAACGATTATTCTATTACAAAGCGTTTATTCATTCATTTGATTACATTTTATTTTCACAGTGTTCGCTCTGTTCTTGCCTCTTTTTCTTTGCCATGTTCATGGCAGGGGAAGGTGAACGTTCATCAATCTGTAGTAAAAACGAAATAATCACCATGAATAAATATTGCTTTCACAAACGCCGGACAATACAGCTTATATATTAAAGTATTCTCTTGCACGGGAGGCGATTGAGGCTGCAATTGTTCATGTATTTAAGACTTAATTTGCATGTGCGCAGTTTGTTTGGAACAAAAGATATAAGCTAAGCTCTAAAGAAGCTACAACTTCAATTTCTTGACGAAAAAGGTCCATAGATCACACTCCGTGATGCGAAACACAACATCCTGCAACAGATAATATTTCAGATCGTTTATTGTCGCCGATTTGGCTAAACTTTAGAATACCCGGGCACCTATTTGCATGACATTGAATAACAATTGTTTCTTTTGTTTTCATATGGCTCGTTCTTCAAAGCATTGAAAGGTATGTAGATAAGTGGCCGTGTATTCTGAAGTCCCTGCAAGAGCAGCATTAAAACCACACTTAGTCGCTTAACAGACGATCAGATTTGGTCAAATTTAACTAAGAATAACACACAGGCGTTAAGCCACAAGATATCAGAAAAAGATCAGATATGACCTTGAGATCAAAGTCTTAAAAATGCGACGCCTAAAGTTATAAGCGGCTCAATTTAGTCATCATTTTTAAAAACATCCTCCAAACTAAAGCCACTACAAAGGTACAAGAAGCAAAATTGGTCGAAAGACCGAGATATATCAGACGCGGCTTACAAAGATACCAAAGTAGGAGTCGTGCAGGTCCTGTAGCCCCAATTTAAAGAAGTAAGAAAAGCATAAAAATTTGTCACAGAAATTCAAAAGCATCTGCGTAACAACGTCTGGTGATTACCACAAAAATCTAAAACGAAGCATCTTAGACACTAAGGATCAAGTGACTCAGTCAATAGAAACACAAAATGGCGGTTAGTGATGCAATCGGACTGCAAATCAAAATACCCCAGTGCACTTTTTTAATAAATCGTGCACAACGATAAACAAACCATACATCGAAAGGAATAAGGTTAAAGAATACGACATAATTTTTGTGGATGCTACAAAATTCTTTAAACAACTCAAATTTAACGGCAAAGTGGAAAAACATACCTGATTTGGACGCAGAATTTGAAGTGTTCTTTCTCTTTGGGAGTAAAATTCGCTCCTTCGTCGTTTGCCTTCATCCGCCATCTTTGGCACACGTGGAGTTCATTCCGTCCCTGGCTTTCTCCAATAGAACTATGGGTAGATAGCCCGAGTATTACCGAACAAATAACGAATAAAGCGGACCGATTACGAAAATCCGCGATTTCTGAAATGGCCGCCATGTTGTGACGTAACATGGTTATCAAAATTGATAACGATCCCGGACTGCTAAAGAACCTCGTCCATGACTATCGTTTTCTTTCAAAATGTCGCTGAAAATTTGTTAATTTTGTAAAGGGCCGTAAGATGTGAAATAAAATTTGCGGCGGCACTTCAAACTCCTCGACAATGGCTACGTTTTCAGTACCCTTGAAAACGTTCATGCTTGATATTTGTTCTTCTATCAAAAAGTTTAATGAGGATACGGCTACAATAAAAGAGTTAATTTTCTCTTCACCACTGTTACAATAAAAGAGTTAATTTTCTCTTCACCACTGTTGTTTAAAAAACACACAGTCAGTCACAAACGTATGGAGGCAGCCAGTCACTGAGAGATCTTCCATATTCACCTGGCAGTACACAAATGGTATCTTTACCATCAACAACAACAGTCTTCAGCGCCTCGTATTGGCGTTCTTTGCATTAGAGGTCCGGTCTCCTTTCTGAACTGAATTTTCTAACGCGAAGTGAAATAAATTTATAGAAACCGGTGCGGCCATCTTCGCGAGACTGCGAGCGGGGATAATTTTCATTTTCACGCGAGTCCCGCGTGAATGTCAATGGCGCCAAAAACAAGGGGACATCGTAATATTTCGCGCCCTTTTTGTCTTTACACGACCCATAACGCATGCTCAGTTCGCAAACTGTCGAGCATGCGCTTTAAAAAACCGGAAGCCTAAAAAGTGGCATCCGGTTTTTGATTATCCCAGAGCCCGTGGCATTTCGATCCCGCTGACCGTAAATGCGCGCGGGC